>VZRN01002326.1:1017700-1062738 GCA_013397935.1 Dasyornis broadbenti
AAGAAAAAAAAGAAAAGAAAAAAGAAAAGAAAAAAGAAAAGAAAAGAAAAAAGAAAAGAAAAGAAAAGAAAAGAAAAGAAAAGAAAAGAAAAGAAAAGAAAAGGAAAGAAAAGAAAAGAAAAGAAAAGAAAAGAAAAGAGAAGAAAAGAGAAGAAAAGAGAAGAAAAGAGAAAAGAAAAGAAAAGAAAAGAAAAGAAAAGAAAAGAAAAGAAAAGAAAAGAAAAGAAAAGAAAAGAAAAGAAAAGAAAAGAAAAGAAAATCTAGGCAGTATATTTGGAGACCTGGAACTCACAGAAAATGTTTGTGATGACAAGTTTGTTATTCAGACCTGTGCACATTTTCTGAGTTGAAATTGCAAGTGAAAGGGGAACGCCCCAACCCAAGCTAGGGCCCACTCCAACACAGGAACTATCATCTTCTAAACATGAGCATGGTCTGATTTGGGTATTTCAAGAGATGCAGCCGAAGTTCAGCACTTGCTGGCAGCTTCTGCCTCAGAGGCATCAGTTCATTCTGTGTCCTTGGAATTTTTAAAAGCCAAGCAGATTACACCCTGATCACATAGAGGGATCTGAAATTGTTCAGACACAACCTCTGTTTCTGTGCAGTCCTTAAGAGCTGCAGGAAAAGCCACGTGCCACTGCCAAAAGAGTTGAACCTCTTTAATCTCTTCTGTATGTGTCTTTAAAACAAATGTGAACTCTCACATTAGAGTCCAGCGAAAAATTCCTGTTCCGGGCTGAGCCCCAGGTGAATAAGGAACCTTAGTAGTTTGGAGCATCAGTCGTTTGCATTTGAAAGGTATCCAGTGTGGCTGGCCTATGGCAACTGATTGTAAGCCCTTGAACTTCACACTGATAAATGCTGAAGGTTTAGGATCGTGGATTACTGCTAATGGCTGAGACTACAAAGGGAAAACAGGTTTCATTAAAGGATTCCTTGTGCTCTTCCAGTATACAAGAAACCAACCCACCAACCAACCATCCAAAAAAACCTCCCACACAAACCAAAAGAAAAACCGACAAAAACAAACTCCAAGCAAAACCTGTACAGTGTTACTGAAGTTGTTCTAGCACAAGAAACATTAGGAATCCTACTGTGTTGAAATACATTGTGGTATTAACCAAAATTGACTCTGCAAAAGGAGACATCCAGTCTGACCTTGCTGCTAGGACTTCTGAAATGAACAGCAAAGTATATCCTCCTCCAGTGGCAAGTCATCAGATCTAGATTAGAAGATGAATCTTCAGGTGAAGAAACCATTCCATCTCTATTCATTGTGGGCACACACAGACAGTTCCTACAGGTTAAAGGTGAGGGAGATGAATCTACCTTTAGTGAAAAACAGTTTCTTCCCTAACTTATCATCAAACACAATGAAGAGACATCCTAATCCAGACTCTGGAGCTCCCAGAACAGGGATGTGATAGGAGACTGCAGGCTTCTCTGGACCTTTTTTTTTAAAAAACCAGAAGTCACCTCTCCCATAGAATGAATATTTTCTTGAATTATAAAAACATTATGCCTATTGTTTTGAAAAAAATCCCAACTCATCCTTATTTGACCTAGTTGAGATTTTTAGTAGTTTCTCAAATTTCTGCATTGCAGTGCTGTCAATACATACCTACAATAAAGTTATGAAGATCAAACTTGTTTCAAGAAGGATACCTGTAAATATTCCTACAGGCTTTTATGGCTAGTGACCCAAATTCTGCACTCACTTTTCTCTGGATAGGAGGGAAAGATGTTCATTTAAATCTTGTTAGATAATTATTTTAACTTATGTTTCTTGAACACTTACTTATTTGTGGTCCAGAAGATACTGTGATTTAGAATCTTATAAAATGTGTTAAGTTGGCTTAAGAAGAGCCACACAACGATCCCATGTAGCTAAGATGTTAAATTGGAATAAAGTTGGATTAACTCACAAGAAGACAAACCACGAAATACTCCAGATTCACGCCAGTGACCAGTGATTCACCCCAGGCTGAATTTGTGTTCAAGAAAGATTTTCAAAGTTACTAAAGTTCTCGCTGTTGAGCAATTATTCATCTGCAGTTCTGAAGGACATTCTTCACATTCCCCACTTCTACTAAAAGCTAGTAAGTATAAAAAAATGAAAGAAATAAGCAAATTAAATACTTGAGCCTCTTACCAAAACATGCTAACAACTAATCATTATGCAGTCCAGGAAGGTGTGCTGCCATAATGTAGTCAATAATGTATTAAAGTTCCCATTGCAGTCAAACAAAATCTATTGTAAGAGATTTCTAGATAGACTCCAATTAATATCACTTTCAGGAGGTCTTGCTTGTCTCTGTGAGGCCAGACCAGCTGGGGCAGCCTGTTGACTGACTGCAGGGATTTTCATCCAGCTCACAGGCAATGAGCAGCTGCTGCTTTTGGTTACTGTCTAAGCGTCACCCATGGAATTTTCCACCTGAAAGCTGCAGGCAAGTTCTTGGGCTTCTCTGCTACTTTCTTGGCCAGGTGATGGCAGTCGGATTTAGAAGAACGAGTCAAATGGTGCAAACAGTGGGAACTAGAACATGTTTTTGCACAGGAGAATCCCAGAATAAAATATGCCACTGCTACAAATTCTAACTCCAGCCTTTTCTAATTCAGATGGTCTTTACACATAGTTTAAATGCTTTCTAGCATTCACACTATGAACAACCCCCATTTGAATACATTTTCACAATACAGTGTCAGACTTCCTCTTAGGAAGAGGAAGGAATCTCAGAGATTAAGACTGGGATTGCCTCATGTGGTAACATACTGTGATTTAGTTTCCAGTTGGTAACATAAGAATAATAATTCCCTAGCCAAGGGGAATCCTTGAAGATGAACATGTTTTAGGCATTCAGCTAGCAGAGATACCATGACTGAATGCACAGCTATCAGAAATGCTGAGAGGAGCTTACAGTGTTATGTTGTCCATCCCCTTGTCCCCATATAGTGTCATGGCAGTTGACTTCTAACCCTCTCCTAGAATATATTTACATGTGCCCTATCTACACAGACTGGTGTAATCTCTAGATTTAATATTTGATACCCTTTCTCAGGACTCACCTGCACAAACAAATCTTTTCACACCTTCCCTGTAGTTGCTTGAGATTCGTGAAGAACAGGTTCCCCTCCCTATTATCATTACCCAGAAGTCCTCAAACAATTTGCTCTCATCGATCTGTCAAGGCAAGCATACTCAAATGGGATACTTCAAACAGTATCGTCCTCCTTTTCATCCTGCCTGTTGTCTCAGAGAAGGCTGTACATACAGACAAACTCCAACTAAGTGATGCCTTCAAAATGCATGTCCAAGTCTCTGTTAAAATCTGCACAACCCCCACCCCCCCAACCCCCCCGAAGCTGAAAGCTTTGCAGAGTCTCTGAAAGGATAAGGCCTTGACTGCTGGAGTTTTTAAAACTATGCATCCCTTTGATCCCTTTCCCAATATGCACAAAATACTAAAATTCTCTCCTGGATTTCATTACACATAAAAAGACATGAAAGTGCAATTTACTCCTTACTCATCAACAACTACCCATCAGCCTTAGCTCCAAGCTAGACTGTTCTGGCCTCTTGAAGAAATGGTTTTGAAATTTCCATTTCCAGGTTGCCCTGGCAGGTATAACTGTGACTTTGCAAACAGCTACAGCTGTGTGTGCTAATTGCTTTCCTCTAAATTATTTATGAGACATTTTTGACTGATGAGATTTCTCACGACAGCATGTGCTAACTATTGGCAGTGGGCTCCTGAAGTGGTGGGAACTCTATCACCTGCCGAGCTGCGGAAAAGCCAGCTGTTAGCAGGCACTGCATCTTGTGTTTTCACTGAGCTGGGAGGGCAAGATCTACTTGCTTTCAGCTCCTTTTCCAGTAACTGCTCAATAGAAATTTATGTGTAAGCATTATATCTGCACATAACACACACCCCTTACTTTTGGGATTAGATCAGAGAATACTGGAGACTGCCTAATTTAGATAAGGCAGAATATAGGGTGTCAATGACCTGTGGAAGACAATCCATTTCACTAAACAGGACTTTTCAAGCTCTGGTTCCAGAGGCAGCAGGGGTTCTGTAAAATGCAATTAGGACAGCTACAAATCAATAGGCTTAAATTCACCACATAGAAGGTAGCAGATTTACCAGAAAATTTTTACAAGATACGTAAACTGAAAAAGAATGGAAAACATGACTACAGAGAGAACAAAATATTTCTCGTGACCCACTACTTTACTACTGTTTTTTCCTGGAGGGCTTATCTCTGTCATCCAGCTAAAAGCTACTTTAAAAGCTATGTCTGAAGGTAACCATAAGCCCTGTCAATTAAATAAAAAAACTTGTGTTCCAGGGACCAGCAATTTTTGTCAGTATTTTTCCTTTCCCTTTCAGATATGAATAACTGATAGGGAGAAGCAGTTGGAACCACATTGGGTAGAAGAAAAATTTCATGTGTGGAGTTGCAGGAGGTTGAAAGGATCAGCCAGAGGAATGAAGCTAAGCAACCTGTTAGAATTACTGCACACTATTGGTGCTGTGATTACCTTCCCAGGAGGCTCTCAAGGTTGTTGGGTGAGCAACTGATGTGACATCTTCACGAGTTTCACAGCTGTGTTTAAGAACTAAGTTTAAACAGCCAAGGATTCTCAGCCAAACTGTAGATGAAATTGTGCACTGGGTATTTTCCTAAGAAGTAGTTTTATCCTATTCTATAAGTTTAAAACAATTTGAATTTATCTGGTGTTCATTTATTCTGTATATGCCAGAAGATTCAGTGTTTTTTGTACAAAAGTGTACTGACCTCAGATACAGGAGTTCAGACAAGAAAGAGACAGGGACAAAGGGGGCTCTGTTGCTTCTCAGAGGTGAGCTGGTATTTCAGAGCCAGGTCAGATATTCCTGAGCCACTCTGCTCAGTGCAGCAAAGATATAACCTGAATTGTTGTGGAAGGTGTGCAGAGGACAGCACACCGTAATCCAGCTGTGCATAAGGTCAGGAGGAGGAAGGCAGGGCAGAATGTGCCATTGCTCTAAGAGCACCCAGAAGTTTAATTTCTTTATTGCCTTTCTCCCTTGCAGTGGAGTTGGCTGTCTGGCTGTGTCCTGTTCTGTGGGTAGAACTTGGGAATTGAAACAAACATCTCAGCTTCCTGTCCTGTTCCCTCAAAGAGGTGAGCCACATGGACTCCTTGTACTTCCATGAAACAGTGGCCTGGGGATAAGGAGATGGGTTCCCTACAGAAGAAGAGGAGGAAGCAGGGAGGGGAAGCTGATGTTCCCAGCCACCCATCACAGATGCAAAAGGAGACAGGACAGAAGGTATCTGTCTGGATCTGACACAGACTAACAGCATGGCACAGGTAAGGCTAGGAAGTCATTCATGCCTCATTTCTCCCACCTGTAAATTATTCCTCCCCCTTCATCCCCACTGGCACATCATTATGATTGCTCAATTAATTAACAGTCTAAAAGAGCTTTGAGACATTCAGATGGAAGAAAAGGATTTTTTTATATTTCTGCTTCTCCAAAGTTGCATGTATATAAAAACTGAACTTTGTAAGTCCTTCACTGATGACGAAGATTTAGTTCCTGTTTATGGATGGGAAAGTTAAACCATGGAAATATTAAAGCACACATTTTGAGAAACAGTCTCAAGTTCCAAGATCCCACTTTCTGCATGTCCAACTACATACAAATACAGCTTGCCTTTTACTCCCAATCCTATCTGTGAACAGCCACAAGTGAAGACATTCACCCACTCGTGTGTTCAGGATCCCAAATCAAGTATCTCAACACTTAACCCTCTCTAGGAAACCTACAAGGAAACCCAAGGAAACCTGTCTGGAAGCAGTGCACTCTGGTGCTCTGACTACCACATCACACACAGTACACTTGTGTTTGGCCAGAGCTCCAGAACAGCTTCATTGCCACTGAGGGGTCAGAAGCAGGGATCAGACTTTGGGAACTGTCTATCGCATGGCTCTCCAGCACAGTGATTGTGAATCAATGTATTACGGGGGTGAGAGTTTCCCTGACCAAAACAATTAAAACTCTCACATAAAAATAGAATGTTGGAAGGAAGATCTGCCCATTCTGCACTATTATTATGTTTCACAGAAAACCCAAGTTCCTGTCAAAAACAAGAGAATAGACAATCTCCAGCCAGCTTTAATAGCAAGATCTTTTGAAATACTCAGCCATCTGTCACAGCAGGAGTGCTTGTTGTTCAGCCCTTCTGAAAAATTTGGCCTTTCTTTGGGAACATGGTGCTTTTGAAACTCGGCTCTCAGGCCCCTTCTAGGAATCACTTCTTCCATGGAAGGTCCTGCTCTTTTTGTGTCTACCAGAGCTGTCCTCAGTGCAGTGCAACCTGCCAGTAAAGCAGGTAGAGATGGGCCTGAAGGACAAAACTGGAAGATTGTCCTGAGCTAGCCCTAAATCCAAGCACTAATGGATAGGTTAAGTCCAGAGCTAACTGTACGTTCATTTAATGGTTTTCATGCAAAACATTACATACGTATATTAGCAAATTTCCAAATGCATATATCTTACGAAAAGTGATCACAGAATACTCCTTTCCCCCTTCCTCTGATTCTTCCAGTCCTTTCTCTTCTTTCTCTCACTATTGTTGACTTTATCCCAGGTGAAGAAGAGCTAACAAAGGACTCAGCAATGGAATGAACTGTTCCATCCTCATAAAAGATTGTTAATAGTGAGACGTCAATTTGGGGTGGAATACCAGCTTCCAAATAGAGCTTTCTGGGGGTTAATAAAATCTGCTATACAGAAAGGAAAATCCAGGAGCAGGTGAACCATTTCACGCACTGGGAGCAGGCAAACAGAGAGAGCATCATGCACAGCATTGCTCTGAAACAGAATCCCCCTGTAAACACCTACATCTGGAACCTGCAGTGATTTTCCTCCACAAAACAAACATTTTAAAACAATGATGTGAAGACAGCCCAGCAAAGCAGAGCACTAACCTGGACATTTGCCCTTTCCTCTTCTACTGGTGTGTTAGAAGAACACATTTTGCTGGTCTCCATTTTAAGAAATATAGATCGAGTTCCTTGTGGTTCTCCGGGACAGAGACAAAAATCTTGTTACGTTCAATGAAGCAAGGCCTCCAACAAGTTGGTGGGATATATAAGAATATTTTTTATTTCTGAAGTGGGCCAAGAAGCTTTGAAGTTACATTAATACCTCCAGATAGAGAGTCACACAATCCCTCCTGCTGCAAAGAAAACCACAGTAAAATGGCTACATTAAAGTCAACAGCGAAATTCCCACCAGTTTCACTATGAACAAGACTTCAGGCCATAAATCTGTTCTGTAAAGGGTTTCCTACCAAATGTTTGAAAATTATTTTTTCCACAGGAAAAAAAAGTTAATTGTTTCACTGTATTTTCTATAAAAAGCCATAGCCAAACATTTCATTTTAGATTGGGGTCAATCCCAATTAAAAAATTTCCAGTCCCCACACATGTCTTCATGACGCAGTAGAACTCAATTGGCTAATGTATTCTGTTGCTGAACTGAACTGACACACAAGAACTTGATAATGCCAGGCAAAATGTTTTGAATTTCCAGCCCCACAAAAGAAAAAAATCAGCATATCAAGGTTCTTCTCCAACCCTCCCTCCCAAGTTTGCACAGAAATACATATGCTAATACTGTAATTTTTGAAAGATATGTTAAAACTATAATTCACATCACCAATGGCTGCCACCTGGCACAACCCTACCAAAGTTAAGAAGTTACTCTGGAAAACAGAACATAATTTGGAACAGAATTCAGCCTGAAGAGCTCTATGTCCCAAAGAGCCCAACAAAACCTTCCCCTTGGCTCTGCTCATTCCTTTCAGGAAGAACCCAGCAGAAGGGAGGCAGTCAGTGTGACTGCCAGTTTTGCAGAGTCTGTGAAACTCTTCAGAGACATGACCCCTGTTCTGGTTCTTGGATACTTAGCAGAGGACTCTATTAAAAATTATCCTCTCTAGGGCCCCAAAATGTTCACCCTTGACCTTTCTGAGTCATTAAAGAGTATTCAGCCTGTAATACAACAAATACAGCAAACTTCCATTTGCCACAGCACAGCAACCTCAGAAGCTACTGAAACATTATAAAATATTGGCCCAGACTTTGTTCTGCAAGGCTGAAGCCCCAGGAATGGAAAAGAACTTCAGCACTTGCTTAAGCTTAAGCACAAGCTGAAATGCATGGCTGAATAGGAATGGCCTGAGGAATTATGCAAATGCTTAGATGAATCCAGGTCCAAATATGAATTACTTTAGAAGATAGAGAAGCAAGTAGTGCAATTTAATCATTTTTATCTCCTCACCAAGAATGCACAAGTTCTTACAGCTAATATTACAGCATCTTCTGCTGCTGCCAGAAGCCAAATGACCTATTCTTTAACAGTCAAGCTCTCCTCATTTTCAAACTGAAGATTAGTCCATTTATGCTGAATAGTGGCACAGAATGACAATTTCAAAATACACAGATTGAGTGCTATTCCACTCACATGTTACATTACCTTGCCCTTTCATCCACTGCACTACCATTTGCAATTGACTATCATGGTAATAAGGTGGAGCTGCTTCTAATCTCCAATTGTGTGCATTCTGGGTTGCTGGCAATTCATTATACACTGCCACAGAGTGACCAGCTGGATCTAACCTTGCATCTGAACATACCAGAAAAAGTGGAGGTATAACTTATTCATATGAACAGACTGCAGTAAAGTTACAACATGAGCTGGGCACTTCCTTAAAATGCTGAATAAAATGAACCTTCTGCAATGGCACTGCCATGGGCAACCAGCACCTCCCAGCAGACTCTCGGCATTGTCTACAAGTGATCTATCCCATAAACATGAAGTCTGATTGTGAAAAATCTTCTACACATGACTAGTCCTTACTTCTGCAAATATTCTCCCAGACATGAGCATTTTCAGGGTCAGATCCCACAGCTGTACTGCTAACAGGCAGTGCAGTAAGTGTCCAACAGAATTTCCAGTTTTCCCTCCTTGCAGGAATATCAGTGAATTCATAATGTAATCTCTGATATGTCACCACAGAGAATGAATGCTTTACAGTAGGATATTGTAACACTTCCACACACTAAAGCAAGTCTTTATGTCACTGTGATCTGAGTAGAAATGTGTTGGGGAAAGTGGAAAGCAATTAATAAGTTCTGCTACCAGAAGGAGGATTGTGGTAATTACAGCACAATTGCCATAGAAGATATACAAAAGAGCTCAGTGAGAAAACATCCCAATTTAGACTGCACAACTCCAGGGACTGCTTGCTAACAAAATACAGAGTATTTTACTTCTAGGTCACTGATTTCAATCTGGCCTCAAAGGAAAAAAAAAAATGACTGGAAGTTAATGCCAGCTGACAGTGGTGTGAAAGCTGCAGGGTGGATCTCAGCCCACTTCCTAGCAGATTGGAGGACACAACCCAAGTATTTATGATATGTGTAAGTAATACGGCTAAAAAATCAGGCTGTGATTCAATGATACTGTAAATCCAGCTGTAGGACTCTTAGGACAAGGAGCTGATATGACACACACAATTCTGCTGATTCCAGCTTGTCTGAAACCTTTTGACAAGTTAACAGTGCACAAACAGGTGCTGGGGCAGATCAGATATCATTATGCTTTTTACAGCTGTAAGAAAAATCCAGGTTGTGTGTGCCAACCAGCCCAACAGGAATGTAGGTAAGTGCCCACAGCTCACTGAGATCCAAACTGCCTGGTATCAAGGGTCACCAATCCATGGCCTCCCAGCTTCATCCTTCAGTGACAGCAGGTGCAGGCTCTGTAGGAGCAGGCACATCAGAACTGTACTGTTTTATTGCTGCTGGTCACTCTCTGAACCAGAGACAAATGAAGGTGCTGTCTACACCTCCGTCTGTCCTGCAAAAGGGTGGAGGGTGCCAGATGGTTCGCAAGTCACCCAGGACACATAAAGCCACACAGGCATTAAATAGCATAAATAGCGAGGCATTAAATGACACCATCCCTGCTGGCACCACATCCCTGCTCATCAGTGCTCCATTCATTTAAACACTTTAAAGAGAGCAGGGAAATAGGAGATTAGAGAGATGTGCTGCTGCCTATGATAAGCCTGAAAATAGAAGCAATGTTTGTGTTAATCCTGTAGCAGTAATATAGAAAAGGCACGATTAACTGCAGTTGAAGGAACAGTCTAGTGCAATCTATTTTTCCAGTGAATTTCTCCACGGAAAGATGGGTCACAGGGCACACCTGCAAAATGCATCGAGGCATTTGAATCTGCATTGTGTCCATGGCTTCTGTTCCAACAGATGGCTGGCCAAAGGATTTCTTCCCCTTTTATTTTATTTTGTATTTTTTTCTGAACACACAGGAGCAGAGCAAGCCCTCCTGCCAACAGCACAGTGAATACAGAGCATCCAGCAATGAAAGGGGTGACCTTGATTAGTGTTTAATGTGTAAAAACCAGTTACTTTTCAGCACATAATAAAGTAGAAAAGTTCTGCAATGATCTGCCAGAGTTCTTCAAGCTGCTCTGAGGAATACTGTTGGAGATGTGTCCATACAGTCTCTGCTTCAGGCACCAGCTAATCCTTGGTCCCTCCACACGTGGTTTCTCCTGCTTCACTGCAAGATTGCTCCTAGAGAAGAGCATTTATTGTTCATTACGTAAAAGGCTATTCCTTAACCAGCAGCACAAATGTCAGGGCAGCTCCACCTGACTTGTACCTACAGATAGAAAATGCAGACAGCTTTGGTTTAGATTCCTTATTTTCTGTCTTTCTTTTAAAAATTATTATATTCTGTAAGCAGTATTTATCCCTCATTGCTGCTGGCAATGGAGAGGAGTGAGCAGCTCTGTAGGTAAGGAAAGAAGAAATTCTGGATCCACTGATGCTGAATGAAAATATCCTTGCTGAGTGTTCCCCTTGGAACTCTACACCTTTGGGAAAGAAGCCAAAAGAGGCTGGATTAGCTGGTGTGAAGGCTTGCAAGATCAACTGTGGCTTGGAAAGGCAATACCATCATAAAGGTGCTACTGAGAATAGAGAGGGATTAACAGGGTGTTTGAATGGATCCATCAAGTCTTGGGATGAGGAAACATGAACAGTGTTGGCATTATGGGATTATAATAAAATCAGGCTGATGATGGAGAGAGGGAAAAAAGTTGTACCTCTCCTCTACTAAATACCAAGAAAAAATGCTGGCTAGAAGGCTGCAGTCCCTGTGCACACAGCCACATTTCACTGGAACTGCAGAGGAAACCCCCAGTCGGGACAGAGTCTGCGTTAGCAGAGGCCACGGAGGAACAGGAATCAGGAACTGGAGGTAACAGTACAGAAACAGAATAAAGCAAGGAGTTTCCACATTCTTTAAAAACCCAGGGCACTCACAGGACAAAAGCTTCCCTGGGGCCATGGGAAGGGGGTAAAATCTGTGCTTTGAAAGAGAAAAAATTCACAGCTTATAAAAAGGAGGGTGGGAATCACAGACCTGGAAGCCAAATGCATACAGGGGCTGTGCTGTGCATGCAGGGGGAGGGGTGTTGCACATGGGAAGAAAGATTTTTGTGCTTTTTAGAGGTTTCTAAACCCAGAAACCTACAGCCTTCACTTCCATAAGGTACTCTGCTCTCTCTCTTCCATTTCAGGACTTATCTGGAGAGGAAAATGTTAAGCTGTTAGCAATAAAAAAGAAGGAAAAAAGTTAAAGTGTTTTTAATTTTAAAAATAAGAAACTTCTTTATAGCTGCATAATCAGTTAAAAGTTGCCTGTGGTGTTATGTCCATGTGCTAAGTGTCCTTAGGGATCCATATGCATCTACATAATCATCTATTTTAATTATATGATGCCATAGGGTATATGATACTGTATGGACAACTAAAGAGACAAGGAGATGACAGTGGGACAGAAAATACAGCAACCACATTTCCATCAGCAAAAATGACTGTTGCATGCAGTCATGAGCATGGGATGGAGGAGAAGTCATGTGTTATAAGTTACTTCAGTCCTTCAAGTGCCTGAAATAAATTCCTTCAATCCCTTGTGAGGCAGATTTTCTCTCTCTTCTGTTCCACTTCTCAAACCCAGTATGATTTCCTGCTCCAAACTGTGGCAATACACTTCAAGCCAAGGCATCCATCTTCTCCAGACTATAATTCCAAATCTCTGCCATTTCAGAAGCCCCCAGCTCACAGCAAACTCCTCCTATCCCAACTCAAAATCCCAGCATTTCTCCAACCTACCTGTTATCACTTTTACATATATAAACATTGACATTATTTCTGCAAAAGAGATCAGGAACTTCTGGTATCTGAAAAATCCCAGATCACTCTTTCCAACCGTGAGATGTTCCCATTTCCTAACCTCATTTGCAATGGAGGTAATATAAGGAATGAGACTTGTTCACATCAATGACAGCACAAGGATCTTGGAGTTGGAGAGAGATCAGGAGAATGTGGCCTGCCCACAGCCAGATCTCTGAGCAGCACACGCTGTTTATCACACCAAGCCAGAGTCATGACTACATCTCTTCCTGGCAGATGAATCCTTTCTCTTCCCCTGCTTTTCTCCCTCAGTAGCTGTTGTGCTCTGCCAGCACCTCTCCAGAGACCAGCAAAGACAGTGGTAGGTACAGTGGCAGACATGCATTAACCACTTCCCAGTGATCTTTATTAGCTGCTCTGGTCCCCATAAGCTTATGCAGATTTTGTAATGATGGATTCTTTGGTCTCTTTTTGGAGGTGAGTCCCAGCAAATGACAGCACCGATGAAGGCACCAGGACCAGTGGTGAAGCTGTCCCACCTGAAACTCTTAGGGACACCTGGAGGTAAAGGATCTACCTGAAAAATAGAGCAAGGCACAGGAAAGAATTTTCAAAAATAAAAATATTTATAGCAGAAAGACAGACAGTGACATGAGCAGGCTAAAACAGCTGTCAAGAGCTTGTCTTTCCTATGTTTGATTCTAACTATCAGCACAGCACATCCTACCACTGAAAGTCAATTCAACAATATCTGGATTAGTGACTTTAGATGTTCTGTTACAGATTGAGACAGACTTGGGTGGAAAGGAGTTTCCAATCCTGAAACTGCAAGGTACAAACTTAGGTACAGACTGAGACCATCTGAGCTTTAACGCCTGAGTACACTTGAACTTTGGTCTAAGACAAAAGATGCCAAGGACAGAACAAAGCAGCTTAAAAGAAATGCTGTTGACACTCACGATTTCATAAAGAATGGTTTCACCTACCAAAGTGAAAAGATGATCATACAAGTGAGTAAAATATATTAAACTGTGAAAACAGTGCTAGCATGCCCCATAAAGAAAATACCCTGCAATTACCAAGAGACAGGATATAGATAAGCAGTTTTCAAGAGGAAAGCCCCTCTATCTCATTAAACAGCTGCTTTGCTCCTGCATTTTTTCCCTGTTCAACTCTTCACCTTTAATCTGCAATCCTCAGCTATCCTGCACACACCAAGAATGCGAAGCTGACAAGCACAGGAGGGCCTCCCTTATCAGCTTAGGATAAAAGCAGGAGATCGAAAGGATGGATTGTCTGTGATTTTTCATTGCAGACTGGTAGATACTTTATGCTGGTTTCAGACAGGCTAAAGATTTGGAGATCTGAAGATTCATTTATCTTGAAAGATCTGGAGGAATATTGGTAGAAAATACCAGGTGAACTTCCACATAGGAATGAAAGAAGTGCCATGGTGTTCACATCACCAAGCAGTGTGATAGCGCAGGGCTGTGTGGCAGGTGCTGGGGACAGAAGGGTGATGCCATTGCTCCCCCTCACAGAGGGCTGAGCACTCCCAGTGCTGGGGAAGATGCAAATCCATGAGTCAGTCCTCTCTCTCCACAGGGATGCCAAAAAAGAGTATATGCAGGTATAAAGCCTGCAGTAATCTGCCACCAAAGGAAGTTTCCTCCTAATCTCAGTGACTGCCTTATGGCCTTTAGAAAGAGGATTTCGATTTTTCCTGAGGACAGCAGGTAACCCCAGAGCACTGCTGAGCCACTGCGGCAGGCAAGGGGAGCACACAGGCTCCCAGGCACTCTTCCTTGCTGTCTGAATAAAGCTCCTGAGTAGAGAATAGACAGCTTGGTCAGGGCCTTCCTTATCCTCCCCTCACTGCTGTGATCACAGGGGGCTCCCACTCCAGGCCTCTGATGTGTTGGCAGCCTCTATAATTTAGAGTAGCTGTGATTTATGGCTTGGACAGAGCCTGTATTTAGGGAGTACAAGGGTAGGGCTGGCCTGACCAGTATAACTGTGTCACTGCCGGCCCTTTGTATTGATCAAATGAGTGATGGAAGTGAAGAATTCAATGGCGTTTGCTGTCTGTAAGGATCAGCGAAGGGACAGGGAGCTGGGGTGGAGGTAGGGATTTAATTACCCCTCACACCCAGCACCAGCAGCCAAAAGTGCGATGGTGACACTCCATATTGATGGGGGAATCACTCTCAGTGACCTCCCTCTGCACCTCCACTCAGTGAGGAAGGAAACGGGAACAAGAATGAGAAATTTTTCTGAATGCTTCATCCTGCATTAATCACGTACCATATCCTTCTCTTCATCTAGTCTCAAGGGGAATGTCACAGGCACTAGAACAAGAGAAATGAGGGGAAGTTTACAGTTGCCTAAATCTAAAGAGAGGTGTTTGTGGCACACAGCATGTTGTAGCTCCCACTATAAATTCACGGGCAGATTTCCAACAAGTAATAGGGAGCCAAATCCAAACTACTCAGTAAAAGGCTTGAGCAACCTTTAATCAGACTCCTAATTGGTCTTTTCCTCTGTTTCAACATTTGTTATTTGAGGAAACCAACAAAAGTTCCCAAATGAGCTTTTTTAAGTGCTATTCAGGACATAATCAGGTCTCTTTGAAAAGGGACAGCTCCAAATTCAGTCATAAATATTTAATACTGTTGTTTGACAAATTCAGCAAATGGTTTTAGCTGGGACCTGTATTTATCAAATTACCACCTTCAAGACAAATGCTTACGAGGAATGCTCAGTCTTCCTAGACCTTATTCTGCTAATGAGGGCATGCCCCATCTTTTCCAAAACACCACTTCTAAGACAATGGTCCAATTTTTACATTACAGCCACATCTGCCTTGTACTGGCTGAGTAGCTGTCATTTGGATTCCTCCTATCAACTCTGAATTCCCTTTCATCTAGGGTCTGTGTTATGTGATGGCAGCCCAGAGCAGTGACCTATGACTATGCTTGACTTCTTATCTCATGACATGTGGACTAACTTACAAATGCAGGTAATTAGTTAAAGACGTTTCATGACAAATTAGGCTAATGGAATTGTAATGGTTAAATTAAGTCTTAGGGTCAGTTTTAAGGTCCCTTGTTAGGGGTGATAGTTAAAATGCAAGCTGTCAGACTCTGGGAAGTATCTTGTTTCTTTTAATAAAATGCTTCTTTTGCATGTGAAAAGCCAAGGACATAACTGCTGTGATAGAGCCTGATCCAAGGGAAACAATCTGGTTGGCAGTTTCTGGATAAGTCCCCCAGTCCTGCCCCCAAACTGTGTCCTGTGGGCAAGACACACAGTGGAGAAGAGCAGTAAGTGTGCAGAAGGATCAAAGCACACAACTTTGCACTGCTCTGAACACTAATCTCTCACTCTTCCTTGCACCTTTCAACTGAAAATTTCATCTGACATCTTTCTTCAGGGAGGAAGTTAATTTTGCAAAATCAAACAGTCCAACATAAATTAAACAGATAAATCATGTCCTGTTATCCACATCCTTCCTCCAGCAGGAGTCTGCAAGGCTCTCCCTGTAGGCTCTTCTAACAACAGAGCGACTTGATAACTCACACACTGCTAAGGACAAATGGGAAAGGAAGAGACAACAAAATGGAAAACATTATTCTGCAATTTTGTCAATCCCTGGTGTGCCCACGTCTTGAGCACTGCATCCAATTCTGTCTGTGCAATCTCAAAAAGGTACATAAGAGTGAGCAGAAGCAGCAAGAACATCACAGGTATCAAATGGTTTCTGTAGCAGGAGAGAATTCATACACAAGGACTCGTTTGCTTATCAAACAACAGCTGAACTTGGATGTGATTGAGGTATTTAGCATGGAATGGGAGGAAGAAAGCAAATGGAGTAATTACTCTGTGCTTATAATAAAAAGGAAACACCTTTTACAGAGTTGGTAGTTGAATGTGGAGGTCATTGATGTAGAGTCCAAAGGAATAAGTGCATTCAAAAAAATTAGATAAATTCATGGGAATCTGCCAAAAGCCTCTACATACAGCAATTCAGACAGAGCCTGGAGCTCAGGGAGTGCCTCCACATGGAGGCAGAAGCTGGAAAGACATCAGAAAAATGAGTCCTCTCCAGTACCGTTTTATGCTCTTTTCTTACACTTCCAGCACTGCAGTCTGAAACAGAACACCAGGCTGGACTGGCTCAACAGAGCCACTATCATCACCTGATCTTGGGTCTCTCCTTGCTGCAGACAGCATATTAATCACAGATAAGGTTAAGCCACTTCCCTTCAAAAGCAGCCCTGACCTCTGATGGCCATCGCAAGGAACATCTCAATTCAGAGCTGTCGCCTGCCCCAGGATGGGCAGTGGTGAGCACAGGAGCACCTCATGTGTGTCAGTACATGTACATGCACATGTGACTCGGAATAAGATGAGGTCCCTAATTACAGTCTCCATTTTTAACTCCAAGCACATGCTTTGATCTTTCCTTTTCCAACATAAACACAGAGCAGAGTACAGATTTCGACAGACATCCCCTGCTGAAACACTGCACTGCTCCCTGCCCAGGCAAAGAATGAGACAGCAAGTGACACAAGGCAGCTGTTAGCTACATCCCTGCATCCACACTCTTTGGATATCATGGCAAAAAGCACAGTCCAAGGACCGCTAAGGAAGAGCGAGAGTAACATGAGTGTCTGTGTTCAGATATCATTCCAGAGCCAGTCGAAGCAGCTCTGGCAGGCACAGAACCCTTCATTGGTGTTTACGTCTTGAAAGTAGGATTAGTCTATTGAACTCACTTAAAAAAAAAAAAAATAAAATAAAAATCCAAGCTAGAAGAACAGAGCCCACTCCGATTTGGTATCTTCTGCTTGGTCTTCTGCCTTTAGGCAAACAGCATCCTCCCCAGTCCCACAATGATAGTTGGCTGTAGGAGATGGAGACCCCACAGTCCAGTCACAGCATGTGCTCTTCCTGACTTGTGGCTCTCACTACCCATGTGTGCCCCTGCACCTGGCCTGCACCTCAGGGATGCCCTGTAACAGACCTTCCTCAAGGTCTCCCTCCTAGGGAATCTACATCCTCAGAAAAACACTTCCCTTCAGATCCTTCACAGGACAGCAGAGGATGCACCTTTCCTTGTATTCCATGTGTTCTAGCAGCTGAGTGATGAGATCCCACGGGCAGTGCATTACCAGCCCAAAGTATGGATGAAATGGATCAACTCCAGTTCAGCTTGGGAACCATGAGGCTGGAGCTCCTGCTGTGGTAGCTTGCACGGCTCATCTCTGGAGTTCCCGAAGTACCAGCCAAAATGGTGCTGTCATTGCTTCTCTTCCTAACCCTTTCTCCCAGCATACACACATGCAGTGTAACAAGCCACACCTTTATGCATAAAAGGAACATTTAAATTATTAAATGAGCATTGAAGGAAAATAATTACTGTGTAGTACATTTACTACATTTTTTTTCAGGACAAAAACTGCAGGAATGGAGAATTTAGATATTCAATATGCATGTAAGATAGCAGTAAGATGAAAGGCAGAAATCAAGACAAACATCCACTCAGTGCCTTGTCTTTCTGTATCTTTCATTTCCCTAATTCCTGGTACATGTCATTCCTATGTTTTTCATATATGCATCAGGACCAAATGACATGCAAATGCAACAATTTTCCTCCACAAACAAAGCCAACATTCAAAAGCCCATTAATAGAATGATGCAGAATTCATTGCATTGTGCATCCTTGTTAATATGCATGCACACTCTTTTTGTATCAGTTCATATATATGAAATAGTAACAAGCAGCAAACATAAAAATATAAAATGAGAACCTCATGTTGTAACTACACGACAGTTCTTCTTTATGTGAGAGCTTTTAGCATTAATAGCTAGAGGAGAGTACACCCAAGTCACTCTGAGTTTTGAGAGAACTCTTTATGTTCCACTGGTTTCTATTACAGAGATGGGACTATTTGGACCTTGAACACAAGACGGAAAGATGTGAATGATGATTTATTTGGAATATAAGAGAGAGAAAATACTTCCCATTAGTGAAATAGCAGCAGCTGTTAACTCTGTAGAGCATATATGTATTATTTTGAAAAGTCTGTAGGTAGGGAAGATATTTCAGCCTCAAGTATCCTCATAAGACACTGACATACTTAAGCTGCAGTTTGCAATATGTTTGTAGACTTAATGCTTGACAATTTTTTGCTTTAGTATTATTATACGGAAGTGATAGCAGTATGGTGTTGTCTTATAAATTATTATTTAAGACACATAATCAATGGATATAATATAAAAATTAATTTGAAAAATGGATAACATAGCTAATCTAATCTAATATCTGTCTTTAGTCTTGCTTTGAGAGAGCCAGAAAGCAGGACTATTCAAGATTTTGCCTTTGGTAGAATACTTACTCAATCCTAGTAATAAAGGATAATAAACACTTATCTTCTTTGCTTCCACTGCACAAAGATGCAGATATTTCCTAAAATAACTTTGATATTTCTATGTAGGACAAAGCTAATTAGATTCACAGAGTTACAGAAATGCTGGTTGGAGGAGACCTCTGGAGATCTGCAGTCCAGCCTCCCACTCAAAGCAGGACTACTGCCAACACCAGATCAGGTCAACCACGGCTTGGCCCCACAGCCTCTTAAAAATATATAAAGATGGAAATTTCACAACCACTTTTGGTGACCTGTTCCAGTGCTACACCACCCTCTTGATGAAGAACTCAAGCATGGGAATGTCTACTGAGAGTTGTATCTTGTAAAAGACTAATGAAGGTCAACTAAATTTTGTTCTTAAGAAAGAGATTGTCCCTAAAAGCCTTATTGCACTGTTAATTCTCACAGATAGAGTAAAATCCTAATATTTACCTGACCTGTCTCTATTTTGATGTCTCACCAGTGAATATATCCTCAAAATCACCTTCTGATGGTATGGAAATGTTCTCAGTTTTATCTGAGGGAAGGAGAACCGAGGTGAACAGACACTGTATATTCAATTACACAACACATCCAAAACAAAACTGGGAACTGAATCCAGATTTCCTATGCACTGCAAAACTGAGTTAACCACAAGATCACTTTATTGTTGCTTAGTCTTCTTTTCCCACTGGCTGCTGCAAAGATAAGTTGCAAAAGGTTGAAACAAGCCTCCAAGTGCAGCATGAATGATGACAGCATTTGTCAGGATCTGAAATTTAGAATTCCTGTTCTTTACTACATAAGAAAAAGTCACTCTTCCTTATCCCTGTAAGTACGGAGCTCACTCGGATCTCAGACTGCCACTCTTTCACTTCATCTTCACTGATATGAATCCTGCAGTTCCTCCTGGAGAATGTAAATCGAAGTCACTGACTGGCGCACACATTGACTTTAGATTTCTATCAGATTTCAAAGATGCCACTGGAACCTTTAAGAAGGGTTCAGTCTTTAAAGAAACACTTAAAAATGACAAGTGGTGATAGGAATGCAGCAGTAGGGGTGGCAAAAGCAGGGTTCAATGTGTATTTCCACACTCCTAAAATGAATCAGTTGGAATGCCATTGAGCGTCTTCCCTGAAGAGCAAAAGAACAGTCAGGTCTCTGTGCTCACTTCCTATCATTTTATACCCTATCATTGCTGTGCCACAGAGTCAGCTCATCTAACAGTAGGAACTGAGTTCATGGAATGAGGATTTACTCCTGAGAATGGGACCACTCAAGCCCCCGCAGAGGTGCTATTTTGTACCTGCAAACCTTCACTGCACTCATCTTGTGATAGCAGAGAGATGCAGGATCCCATTACTATCTCTAAACACACAGGCCCCTGTTAGCCGAGATCATGCAGTGCCCCTTTTACTGCTGCAGTGTAAACATTTACCAAGAGAAGACAGGGAAATATGATCTGACACAAGAAGATTAAGCTGTATGGGTTTTTCACAGGAAGCCAAGTTCTTTAGCTGTCAGGTAGAAGCCACAGAGTGATGCCTATTGTTTCTTAAAGAGTAATTACTTCTGATTGCTTCCGAGTACACTAATTTGTCTTGATACAGAATGACAGCATAACCCAGAGCAGTGGATAACTGCATTACTTTACCTGTGTACAGGTTTTCTGGGGCTGGCAAATACACCCATGCTGGTTTGAGCAGCACTAGAACATTACCCTCACACTTTGCAGGGCTGTATCCAGCAAAACCTTCTGCCTCTCCCTGTGAGGGGCAGTGCCCTTACTTGGTGCTGGGATGGGATCTCAGGAAATCCTTGCTGGTCAGGGATGGGGCTGGCTCAACACAGCAGCAGCATTACAGAAAGGCAAGGCAGAGGGGACTGGGAATAGCCAGTTTCTAAAAAGGAGCAACCAAACCAAATGAATGAACGATAGGACTGCAATTGTTAATTTTTTGATCTGTTTGTATTCTCTCATATTCTCATATACATTATATATGCTACATATGCTACTACTTGAATCCATTCATGCACCTATGAAAAGCCTTTTACTAATTTCATCCAAATAAATTGTTTTCAGTAGTATTCCTGCCAGAAGGAAGGAACAGAGAGACAGGGAAAACTTGCTACTTCACAAAATTGTTGGAAATGTCAGAATACATTGTGGACCCCACCTAAAGGCCTGTTGCTCAGGGATGATTTTGCTATGTCACGATTTTATGTGGTTGTTGCAGGGCAGGAGGAACCCCTGCACTAGTCAAAGAATTCTGCTTTGTTTGCTCCTGTGGTGCAATCAAATCAGGAAAACCTGGAAATTTTGCAAACTAAAAGCTGAACAAATTGTTCAGGTTAGGTCACTCAGAGTGTTTTGTGTAATTTTTAAACATTTTGTTTCTATTTTAATTTTTTTTATTTTATTTTTATGATCTCAATTTCCTTAAAACTTCAAAGTAGAAAGTGACTTCAACTGAAATAAAAATACCAAGATTTCAGGTTAAAAATGTCCAAAAATACTGTCATACACATTCTGAAAAAGCAGTTTCATCCTTTGGCTGAATTAGAAAAGGATCCTGGTTTATGAATCATTTCAATTTTGAAGAATTAGAATTTTTAAGAGGGAAAAAATAGTGAACAGAAAAAAAAAAATCATAAAACAATCCCTGATTGGTCCTAAACAAAAGTTCACCAAGGCTGTTATCTAGTGATACTGACCATTTGCAGAAAAGAACCATTTTATCATTACTGACTGTAGTTTATGATGACTCCAGTCAGTCAGAAGCTGCCCAAGATGTGAAAGTGAAACCCACAGAGCTGCGGTGAGGGGTCACAAAACTGACCATCATGTTCCCAAACTTCAGCTGTCATCCAGAAATTCAAAAGCCAGAGAAGAAGCATTGCACTGTTTTTTCCACCCTCCTGGCATCCCTCAGATTCTCCTTATGCCACTTTACAAGCCATAGCAGCTCCCTGCTGCTCTTCACATTTTCTGACACTTCTAATAAATCTGGTCTTAAAATTTCTTCTTTGCAGGGAGAACAGTGAAGGCATTTCAACACTTATTGCAGATTCATTGCAGCCTAAGAAAAACAATGCTCACCTTACATTACCTCTGAAATGGTAAAATCATTGGTTTTAAGATCTGAGAGGTCTGGCTAAGAAATTTATCCTAACTAAAAGAGCACTCCCTTTCACTTAACACCCTGTGACTGTTCCCAGCTCTCCACTTCTGTGGCAAGATAATACTGAGTGTGCCACTCTTATGGGCTCCACCAAGAGCCATCTCTCCGTAAGGTCTCATTATCTATTGTTTGATTCATTCTTAAAATTGTGGCAGTTCACCATCTATTTAAGTCCTCCCTCCCACGGATGGTTCCCTGCCTTTGTTTGCATTACAATGGTTGTGTCCTTCTCTGTTTGGGCTTTTTTTTTTTTTCCTGAACCAGTATATAGGCTGTGTCTGTGCAATCATTTGGAGGAAGGAGGAGCTGAGGTGGAGATGCTGTCCAAGGACTCTCTCACTGATCATAGGTAAAAAGGCTTCTGTCTGACCTATCCTAAATTGTACTTGTGTCATGATGCTCTTGGAGCCCCCAGTGTCTCCAACACCTCTTCCATGGGGGCACATCCCACCTGGCCACAGACACTGCAAAGGGAGACAACACAGGATACAGCAGAGCCCTCAGAGCTGCCCAGGGGCTGGGTATCAGTGTGTGGTGCAGGCAGAGCAAGACCTGCAGAACAAGACCTGATGCTGTGCTCAGGCTGGTAGACAAGGACTCAAATAACAAGAGCAGCAGAGGATTTACACCGTCCATGGGCAAAATGGTCAAGCAGGGATCACGGCCACTGATTCGTCCTCAGACCTGCAGAGTCCCTGCTGCCTGCAGCAGCCAGGACCCCATCCTCTGTAGCCAGAGCTGGCTTGGGCACCAGCTGGAGCAGGAATAGGATCAGGTCTGATGGTTCAGCTCATACCTGGTCCTCCATCATCCATCACCATGTCACAGTTGTGCACGCAGTCAGGACAGGCCTCAACACAGTAAAATGTCAGCTGCCTGCCCTGCCAAAGTGCACAGAAACGGAGAAAAGATCCCTATGACCTGTGCAGATGGATTTTTGGAGAGTTCTCTCCATGTGTATGGATGCTTCAGGTGTGATCAAGCCAAATTCTAATTACAGTCAATACAAGGTCCTGCCCAGTGTCCAGCATCCATGGGATAGCACTCTGAAAGCAAATAGTATTTCAGAGTGACTTCAGTTATTTACTCTGCAAATTTTGCTGGAGTAGCAATGAAATTTGGCTCATGAAAGCATAAAGGGAATCTCATGTATAATTTTTAGTAAGAATTTATTGATTTAATTCTGTCTACAACTAGAACATGAGATCTAATTTTCCACTGGACATTAATTTAGAGAGTTTTCTGAACTTAAGAACAATAAAAATGAAGACCAAAATGTCACCAGTTCTTAAAATAACCCATAGAAAATTAAATCGCATTAAAGTGTTAAAAATAAGCATGTATTTATGCCAGAAAAGCTTTTCTACATTTGAATTATGCATTGTGAAATAAAAAGAACATAATAAATGCCTCTCTTCATTTGTGTGGGCTTCATGATAAAAAGAACTGATAAATAGGTCAAGATAAAATAAACAAATGGATGCGGTGGTGTGGAAGTCTTGTTTTGTGTTATAGAAGTAATAAAGTAATAAATCAGCATTAACATAAACACATTTACTCCTCCTCTCCAAAGCAGTTAATTGTTTCACGTTTCCAATAAATATGTACCATTATTGATGGTGTTTTCTTTTCTTAAATCAACCCTGTAGTAATTCTGTTGATTTCCACTGAGTTCCCAAAGACCAGTTTAGACCCACTATGTCCATTTAAATATATAACTGTGGAAAGCACCTTTCCATAAGATCTGTGACATTAGTTGCCATTATTCAGTGTTTCCAAATACAGTTCTTCCATAAAAGTTATTTACCAGCTTCTTACTCTGCAGTTTATCACAACCTTCATTATTCCCTCTAGGAGTTGCACTAAATCACCCAGCTGACAGCTCAAGCGATCCAGTTCCCTGACTGCTGGTGCTTCTAAAATAATCAAGGTCCAAACCGCCTTCTATAAAGCTTCCATTTAATCAGGGCTGACATGCACCTTAGATTGCACTTCAGGAGGTGCCAGGAGTGCCTCCAGGGCTTTGTGGCTTTATCATCAGGCAGACAGAGCATTGTTCTGCTGGCAGGTCACACGATGAGCCCAGCCCTTCATGTGAAAGTCACTGCCTAGGAGGGAGACTTGCTTTACTACCAAATCTCCCCACACCTTTACCATTTTGATCCAAGTCAAGGAGGTGGGAAATGATGTTATTTGGTTTTACTACAAGGAAGCAACAAGAGGAGAAAGCCCCTTGCAGGGTGAGCCAGGTCACAGTCAGGACTAGGTACAGCCTCTGAGTCCTTGCCTGCACATCATGGGTCAAACAACTGTCTTGATGAGAAGCTGGATATTTTTCTTCTTCTGACAAAAGCAGTGTCAGCAGAAACAAGTTTTCTTCCAGGCATCGTTTATGCAGTATGGGAAACTAGTTTGAAGTATATTGGCAAAAGATTATTATTATTCTGCCAATATAAGCCATGTCTGCACTAGGGAGCTCTGCCCCCAGTGCTCAACCAGTCAACCAGCCCTGTGGATAGACTGACAGATATACGAGGAAACTTCCTTGCTTTCAGTGGCGCTAGCATGGATTTGTTGTGGTAAAACTGTGAAAGAGATACTGGCCCTCTGTTCATTCTTTGGCACTTGAACGATTTTCTGAGGAGCCACAAGAGTCAGTGCTATAACAGTAAGCCATAAAAACAGACAGAAAATATAAACACATCTGTCCCCATCTCCCATAAAAATTAACAACATTGCACTGAAGAACTACTTTCTAAAAGTTCCAGGCAAAAATGATTTTTAATAAAAAACAGTGAAAATTTCCCACCAAAGACTAAACTTCAAGCAAAACGATCTTGTCAAGAATCCAATTTCCCACTGAAAAGCATGATAGGCTCTCCCTTAATAACAATAATGACAATCACCACTGCCAGTGTGCTACAGATGGAGCAATGAAGCAAGAAAATAGCATGTTCTTTAACAGAACAGGAAGAATAGGCAGCATTGCCCCGGACACCGTGCTAATAGCAGTTTTTGATTTTGGTACAGCAGCGTTTCCTGCTCGAGAGCTACAGCTGACATGGAGCACTGCAGGCTGCTTTTCAACACCTTCACACTTGCTGCTCTCACTCAGAAAACTGTCGAGAGGGAAACCACCACATACTGCAGCAGGATGAATTTTAATTCCAGTTTTACAAATTTGCATCAGAAAACATGGAAGACTGATGGAAGGAATCTTATCTGAAGGAAGAAGATAAGATCAAGCAGGAAAAGTCACTTCTTCCAGCCCTTGTGCAGAGGGCTGCTGTTTGCAGCAGAGAAATGCATAAAAAACAAATATATAAATCAAGACATATCACTCTTTAGGATATAGAAGGATACTTGCAGCAAAATACACAAGGTTTGGAGTAGAAGGTGGGACAAAAAAAGGAAATATTTTTTCAACAGACCTGTCCTCACTTAGATGAAGTACCAGCCAAAAGGCAGAGCTGGAACAGATTTCAGGGCTCAAAAGTCATAAGATGAACTGCAAAGAAAAACTGATCAAGTTACAATTATCTGAATAATGCCCATGGTGGTAAACAAACAGAGGTGGGAAATAGAGATATTTTGTTGGTGGCTTTTTTTCTTTTCTTTTTTTTTTTTTTTAATTCCTCTATTTTTGTGCTGCTGAAGTAATTGTGCTTTAAAATTCTGTGCAAAGCTGGTGTGTTCTGTGCAAGAACATATTCTTGTGTGCATGAAGTGAAAAGTTCTGAGTATCCCCGTGTCTGTGTCTGGGAAAATCTATGCTCCAGTGTGAACAGAGACCTCACATGGGGCTGAGCACAGACTCTTTAGAGCACACGCTTACACCCACAGTGGCTAAAAAGTCAAGCCTCTCCCAGAGCTGCCTAGGAGAGGTTTGAGGAAGGGGAACTCTGCCAGTGTTTTGCTGGTGTGACAGAAGCCTTTGCATATTTTCAGTGCATGAACATTTAAGTAGGCCTGACATATAACAAAGCCTTACAGATTATGCCCTGGAAAGACTGCATGAGGATTCAGCAAGTCCCATAGATCTGTGAGTGAAGGCACTAAAGCTGCTGTGGTGGCTTAACTCATCACATGGACATGAAAGACACAGAGCATGAGGTGGCTGATGGCTTTTTCTCTCTGATTTGAATACTAGTGGGAAGTGCTTGGCACAATTGTTGGATCATTCTCAGGCTTTGCCCATTTTCTATGACATAACTGCTCACTTTGTTGCTTCCTATAAAATTTAGATTTACACTGCCGTGTAACCCATTTCACCTGTTGATAACATCCATAAATTGATGGCTGTCACCTTAGACTATCCTGAAGTTCAATCCAGCTCTATCTGAAAACAATAGGTACTTCTCCAGTGACACCAAGAGGAGTTGGGATGTGCTGAAAGGGGAGGAAAGAGGTAGATCACTTGGTGGATCTACTTATAAAAATACCTTCTAATCAAGGGAAAGGCAAAACTGTTATCTCAGTTTTACAGATGGAAACAACAGCATCATTTGGGAAGAGTCCTGCACTGTGGTGTCTAAAAGTAGGTCTCTGCTGCAAATAGGCTTCTACAGAAAATCTACATACAGTTAAAGACCTAAGTGCTCAGAGGCAGATACTCAGAAATGGCAAGCAGCCATAATTCCTCCTAAAACCACTGGAGTTTTATGGAGGGAACTGAGGAAGCACTCTCTCCGCAAAAGAAGTTGCTGACAATAAATCAGCAGCAAGTGTTGCAATTACTGCCCCACGCAGTGTGATGCCTTGCTTGATGCTGCCTCCACAGAAAAGAAATTCTATTGATGGTACTTCTCACAGTGGCACTGGAAAAAAAAAAAAAAAACCAACAACAAACAAAACCAACTTCACAGCAGTGTTGGCACAAGGAAAGATCCAGACAACTGCCAGTCTGCACTTCAATACAAAATCCTGACCAGGAGGAAAATGACTCATGCAAAGTCTGGAGCAAGACATGGTATAATGCTTTCATATGGCCCCAGACACAATTATAATTCCTCCCATCAGCTCTTCCTGCTGACATCAGCTTTCTCATTGGTTTGGCCTAATAATTAGAAAAGTTCTTAGAACTTAACCAGAACATCATTGTTCCCATGGAAAACACCCCACTGCTCCTGTGATGGGAAATAGCTTTTTTCCTCTTTCCTTTTGAAAATTTTACTGCTGATCTGGCTAGGCCAGGCTCCAAGTCTAAGCTAGGTTTCAGTGTGCTTTTACAATGCTGGCTGCGCATCGGCATCTCCCACTGCTTCTGAAATCAGCCAGAGAAAAAGAGCCTTTGTAGGGAGCAAGCAGAAATATGTCAGAAAAACAGATGAGTAGCATGGAGTATACCCTGGAAGCAGAGCAGGAGGGGGAAAGGCTTCTCACACTGTCCTCCCTGTCCCAGGTCCTGGCCCCAGCTCCATCCTGCTGGGGAAGGAGGAACTCTGGTGCCATCACAAACCCACGCAAAGGTAGCAGTGGCCATGGAGAGAGGAAGAAAGAGAAGTTAATTAATGTCACTGGAGATGGTGTGAGCTGCTCCTGGGGCTCGCTGTGTGGTAAGCAGAGAATGATCAGAGGTAGCAGCAGCTAACAGATGTCTGGCAATACAGCTCCAAGGGAGCCCTGGCATGGTGGAGACAAGGGAGGGAGAGAGGAAGGGAGGAAAGGAGAGATGGCCTCTAAGGGATGGTCCCTATTTGCAGGAGGCTGACAGGAGATATTCCTGCAATCCCACCCCACCCTTGGGGGAATGAATTGGGTCAGGCTCCTCTGGTAAATCCAATCTCCCAACTTTCCTACACTATTTCCATATTTCCTCTTAAAAATTTCAGTCATGACAGGTGCTGTCACACTGCAACTGCTCAGGCAGACACAAGAGGAAGAGATGTCCTTTGAATACAGAGAAGGTAAGGGCTGGCCTGATGTGGACATAGCTCCACCGAAAGCTGCTGTGGTTACACTGTCTTAGCCTCAGGTGATGATGGGATTTGGTTCTGTGCCTTCACAGGCAGGATTTTAGTGAGCTTCCAGTGGGTAAGTTATGACAGTGTCTGTCAGTTCACTGTCCCATTTACTTTTGCATGATGTTATAGGGATTTGGAGACTGAAGCTTCCAGCTTTAAGATGGTAATAACCCTTTTGCAGCTTAAAAAAAAAAAAAAGAAAAAAACAGTAAACCCAGTAGAGGATACAGTTAAGAAGTAAACCAGCTTAAACTCAGTAAACCAGCTTAAACTCAGTATGTTTCATTTGCTTTTCTCACCATCCATCATATCATCTTGGGAGTGCTGAGAGCATCTTATAATAATTTGAAGAGTGAGAATTTTCTGGAAGAATACTTGCTAGAAAATAGCTTTTTGACTCCTGGGCAATAGCAGTTTTACAAAACCACTCGCTTTGGGCACTGACCCTTTGCCATCACCAAGGAATAGTTGTTAATTTTCATTTTAAGGGCTCAATTTCAGATTCTTCCAGCCATGTAAGCAGCACTCCCTATACCAACTATTCCACTGGAAGAGATACTCAGGCCATATTATGGATTATATATACAGATGTATCTCTATATCTCCACAAATATGCCATACTGCTCTACAAAGCTGGAGTGGTGTAAGGAGGAACATGAGCCAAACTGAGAAGCAGCCCAGCCGTGCACCACCTTAGCAGGCACTTTAAGGCGTAGTGACATGCTTTGTTTTCTTCAGCAGTGAAATGACCTCTGACTGTTTATTATCACCTCTGCACTGGGGAGTGCTGCCAACAGAGATGATCACCTGAGGGACCGTGCTGTCACTGGAATAAGCCAGGGAAGGCAATGCCTCAAGCTTGCATTGCTGAGAAATATTTTATACTGTAAAGCTATAACCTTCGATTCATATGGCGTTACAGCATATGGCTTTATGAGCCTGTCTTTGGGAGAGAGAAGGTGTTCCTAACTTGTGTTAAGGTTGGAAGGGGACTCTTCCCTCCTGCTGTTCTCACTGACATGCAGGGTGTCCTACTGTACACTCCAGCGGTACCTGTGCTGGTTTCTCTGAGAAGCCGATATGAGTTTTATGGAATACACACAAGAATGCACTCACGCTAACTTTACCCAGCAATACAAAGTTGAACTGAATGTGAGGGGCACCCAGAGAGCAGATTTTAGCCCTCCCTGCGGACAGCTGAATAGTTTGATGTATTGTTCCCAGGAATTGTGTGCTTGTTCTGCTGAGGGCTGAGAGGGAGGATTCCTTGCTGGGCCACTTAACATAGCAACATTCCTGATAGTGACTCATCAGAATAAAAAACGTTCTTCAAAGTGGAGTGCAGTTTCCCATTGTGAACACAAATTTGGCTTTTAATTTACTCAGACATCAGAAAGAAAGAAAAAGTTAATTCTTATGAAAGGCAGAAGTAGCAGCAGTCACCTATAACTGGGCACCAAGGGGATGAAATCACTCTACAATTAACTCTCACAGTGCTCCTGCTGTGAGGATGATTATGCCTCGATGCAGAAACTGAAGCATAAATGGTTGCTGTGCTAAGGACTCTGTACTGGGCGAGCACTCAAACAGGAACAGAGCCCAGGAGTCTCAGCCCACCACCATTGGCTGAGGGGTTACCCTGGGATGTTTGGCAGATGCGCTCTCCAAAAATTCATGAATGTCTCAAGCTACCTGACACTTCCTTGCCATCAGATCAGCAGGCAAGCAGGACACAGACTCTTTAGGGATGATCTTTTAAGCATTCCCAATCCTATCAATCAAAACAAGACAGGTTTACTTAAAAAAGCTTAAGTAATAGCTCTTTGCTAACCTGAGAGGATTTTGTCAGAAGCAACTTAAGGACCCTTTTCTGAACATTTCTGCAAATAATCTGAGGATGTGATAGCATCTGGCAGGAAGACACCAACAAACAGCTGGGAGAGGGGGAAAGATTGGGAGACAATAACCCTTTTTTTAAGCAGAATTGGATTCAAAGATGGATATCTGATCCTGGCTTATCACAGTACCACCTGAATCACCTGGTAAGAAAGGTCCCACAGACGAAAAGAAAGCTTCTTTGAGCGCCTACCTAATAACACTTCCTGTGGCCCACACACCAGGTCAAAATTTTGGCACACTAAACAGAGAAAACACAATTAATTAAGGTCTGGTTTTTGTTTGGCATTGGTTTGGAGGGGGTTTGGGTGGTTTTTTTTTTTTTGTGTGTGGGTGTGTGTGTGTGTTTATTTTTCAGGGTAGAAAAATACCCAGAGATGCTGTCTCTTTGAGTTTCATTTTAAACTAAACTCTGACAAACCTCTCATACACCAGAAGAATTTTCATCCAACCTTAAGTTTATGCATCAGTTTAATCCACATATTTTTCCCACATAGATAAAGCTTTGGTTATCCTATAAATATCAAATATTTTGCAGCACATTTTGGTGTCTTTCACTGCAAAAGAGCACGGGTAAGTAGACACAGACCCATTTCTAGCTTTGATCCTCCCTGTGCCATGGAAAAAGTATTGATAAATTAGTATCAATTAAAAAAAAAAAAGTACCCCACCAAAATAATATTCCATGTAAACGTTTCAGAAATCTTTGCTGTGTTTTCCTAATGTTGGTTTTAGTCAAGAATAACTCAGTGAAAACTGTGCAAAGGTGCCCAGAACCCGGTCTTTTATCAGTATTGCAAAAGGATGTTGTCCTGCTGAGGGGATCAGGCAGGTTTTATCCAAGGTCAGGAGTTTAGTGAGTGTAACTGACCCCAGTCGTGCTGCTGGGTAAGCTGGTTAAACAAGGTGAAGATTGAATCTGTGAGGTCTCCAGAGGTTGCTCACACAGGCACGAAGCAGAGAGCTCATGAAGCCCAGCTACTGAAGTGCTCCAGGTCTGGTTTGCCCCTTAGGTGACAGAAGAGATGAACACATTGTTTTTTCTCAGATGACAGTGCCCATTTTCAGGGCGACTTCTGAAACACTGGAAGGTGTAAGTGTCACAGAGGCACTGAAAAGATTTGGAGAGCTGCAGCGTTTAGAACTGCCTTTCCTCATGTCTGGGAGAGCAAAGGGTTGGAATGGCTCTGGCAGCACAGCCCAGGGTAGCTCTGAGGTACTGCTGTTCCCAGTCACTCCAAGGAGACTCACTCTGTCTATGGAGCCAATGAGCTGCATTTTCTGTACTGAAGGGAGCCAGTGTTTTGCCTTATGGAGATCACAACTGTGGAAGCACAAAGGGCAGCACCTTCAGGCCCTTCTTGGGAGTTAAGTCACAGTAAGAACTTTGAGAGCCATGTTTATACCATGAAAAGATTGATTTAGGGTGAGTTGTCCATATATCAGAGTTCATACGATGACATCTAAAATCTCTAGTCTGCAGAAAATCTCTCTTAGGGAACAGCTCCTAACTCTACTGAAAACATTTCAATCACTGAATTCATCGTTTGGCTGTGCTAGCCCAGTCCAGGGCCCAGTCCCTCAGGTTGTTACTCAATCAATGCAGCTATTGATTTCATCAGGAGCGCTGTCTGCACGAGATCAAATGCTAAGGAGTTCACAAGTTGCCAGGCTGATAAAGAGCTTCTCCATGAAAGAGTGGCTCTCTTTGTTGGAGAAAATGGCTCATAGATATTAACTGTTAGTGAGCTAAAAGCAGCAGAGATCCAAATGGCGCATATGGTATGAAACAAGTGATTTATTAGACCTACATGTTGCAGCAACAGATGGAAAAAGAAAACTCCAAGTGACATCAGGAGGTGATAAGTGGGCAGCAACAAGTGTAGTTCTGCTACTGTCTACACCCCTGCAGTTTGTCCACTTGTACCAGTTCAGAGCCTAATCTTACATTCTGTTCTGGCCTGAACCCTGCAAATCTTGGCACCCAAAAGTACTCTCACTGAGCACTGAGACATCACAGCCTGCAAACAGCTAATAAAGCAGAAAATGTTTTCAGCAGCAGACCTTGAACTAGAAAGCATCCATTCCACCATCCTTTCAGTATGATGCATGCATTTAAAATAACCACTCTCTCACATATACAAGGAGAACTGAAAACTCTGACTCAAATTGAGGCTGTGTACTCCTCAGGCGAAAAATGTATCAATGGGGAATGGATTCCTCATCTCAGATTTTGTACCCTCTCAATCTCTTTTGTGTTGCAGTCTTCATTTTTAACAAAATCTGAAGAACAAGAGAGTCATTAGTAGACTGCTATCAACTTTGACCAATTTCAATCTCAGCATTTGGAAAACACTGAAAGGCTATTATTGTTTCAGGGATTTCTCTTTCCCATCTTATATTTTGCATTTTGGGGGGTAAGGACAGATCCTCTGAAAAGTTCAGAAAGCACATACTGATTTTCAGACAGCAGTTGTAATGAGTATCATTGACTCTGGGATATTTCTGAAACTTGATTAATCTCCCCTCTGAAATAGTCTTTCAAATTATTCATAAGACTAAAGTATATTTAATGCCAGCAATATTTAACTGATTTGAAATGCATAGTTATAGGGGTTGTCCTTTTAAATGTATTTTATGCCTAAAAAAAAAATGGTTCTGCAGTGTTTATGATAATGAAGAACCATTCACACTTTCACAATATAGAAGTCTTATCCTTGCACTGATTTATACAGGTTTAAGATTGACCATGAAGTCAAATTCTGGCCCCACAAAAGCCAATGGTAGAATTTGCATGAAGCTCAGACTTGAGCCATACCACATAGGGCATGTCTCTCTGTGACATGAATGGTCTTTCAGATGGCATTGCACGAAGTAGAACAAGGGTATATTTAGAATAAATATGTATCGTTATTTTATACTAATACTAGTACTAATAATATTTGGTAATGTAATTGCATTCTGCCCCCAGGAGTTCAGAGCTCCTCCTGCTCACATTCCTGAGTTAAGCAGCACAGCATGGTCATGTATTCTCCCTCCTGTTCAGGTGAGGAAACTGAAGCTTACAGAGAGGTTTAGCCACTTGCCCAAGGCTACAAAAGAAGGCTGGAATATGATCTTCAGACATTTAAAAATATTGCCAGTGGCTTAAGGTGTCTAATTTATGAGAATCATGATTTTGGAGAGGCCCAAAAACACCAACAGAGATCAGACTGAGGGAATGTTCAAGAATGTCTCTCTAAAGCACGAGGCAGTGCAGCACAGTGATTATAAATCTCTCAAACTGTGCAGAGGTCCAGAGTCAGTGGATACCTTCTGAAAACTCTGGTCTAAGGCATCTAGAAAAGTGAATGATCTGATGAAGAAAGAACAGCCTTTTGTCATTCTAAAAATACCAAGCCTGTACATCATGTGCACTGAGAGAAAAGTTCCCGTGTGAGACATCCTGAAGAGATAGAGAGCTTCACACACTTTGTGCCATTGCCTCTTTCACGCCTAAAAGTGTTTAACAAAAATGAGTTTCACTTTAGTCACAACTCTGCCTACATCCAAAGCCTTAATGTAGAAGTGCTTACATACATTCTTTTATTCCTTACTGAACCAGGGCTGATTTCAGCTCACAAGATGTAGTCTCCACTGAAATCAGTTCATTTCTTGTGTTCTGCAACAGAGAAAATAATGAGGACAAAGAGAGGCTCTTCTACACATTTTTATAGAAGGAATTTTTATGAATTTATTTGTTTTCTTAAACATAAGTTCAAGGTATTAAAAAATCCAATATATTCTTTCTTTGAAGTTCCACTTCCTTTGGTAGAAAGGTCTGATTGAAAGATGCTCCTCAAGATTGAAATAAATAGCTCCACCAGACTCCCAAATCCTATGCGACTCAGAGTGTAAATCTCTGAGTGCTCAGTTGTGCTGCTTGCTGAGTTTACACCCTCTGTGAAGGCTCTCAGCCTGAGCCAGCAGTGCTGTGTTCCACCCATAAATGGCTTTAGAGCCAAAGCTCACGTCTTGAACAGCACCTGGCAAGGAGCTGTGAGATAGTGCAGTCTACAGAGCCTTGGCACAATATCCCTGTGCACGCAGCTCAGAAAACCAAGTGACCACCTCATTCTGCTTATGCTGACATTTCCACAGGCAGCATTACATACTTCCTTGAGATGGCAGTTCCCAAAGAGCATAACAACATCCACATCCAAAAAAGCATGGGTTAAATGTGTCCAAGAGCACTGTGAGCCGTGAGTCTTCATCAGAACAGCAGAAATTACCTTCTTCTTTTCCTCGTTTTGCAGCAATTTTCTGCATTAATAGAAACTTTTTTCTTTCTATTGATTTCCTTAGATTGTCCTTAAGGTTCCTTTAGACTCCAAAATTACTCGGGAAATTTGGTGTTGCTAACATTACTCTGTAAGTTAGGAATCTGAGGGAGTTTATTCTTTGTGCTGGCAAGCCTTCAAACTATCTTGATTTTATCAGCTATAATTCATGTTTTGTTCACAGGACAAGCTTTTTCTTTTGTGTTATTTTGAGTCATCTCTGGAAAAAATCGCCTTGCACTAAGATGTAATAAAATATGAGAAGAGATTATGACTTATTAAATTAAGCCAAAGCATACACTATATTTTGGTATAGCACCATCCCTGGAGGGAAAGCAAATACATTTTCAAATGAGTTCTGCTTCCAATTAGGCAGGAAAACAAGTACCTAAAAAGGAAATCAACACACAAGGTGTACAGTGAGCACAGGGTACCAAAAATCCTAGCCCATAAGGAACACTACAGAAACTGCTGGGTGCTGACAGTCTCAGACAAGACTGGAGGCTGCACAATGTTATTTGTAATTTTTTGCTCCAGTCCTTCCCCTATAAACTCTGCTTGCTCTGCATGTATTTTGCTACATGGGTGAATCTGGAAGAAATGGTAAAGCGTTTTTCATAGGCATCTTAATTCACACCTATAAACAGCTTAAGAAGAAAATGACCTTCTGCCTGTTGATGTGTGCCTGCCATCACTACGGGTCACTTATTTCAATTATTTAAGTTTGCAACATTAAATCCTCTACCATTGGAACAAACGAGGACTTTGGTCATTGAATTTAACAGTAGCAGGATCAGGCAGGTATTTACTTTCAGGCTCACAGGAAAATGAAATAAGATAAAAACCCCTATCCATTAAGCACGCGGTGCCTCAGTATTGATAACCTTTAAAAATTATGTCAAATACACATGAGATGGAGATGACTCAGCAGCTCTGAGATTTTTCAGAGCAGATGGAACGTTGATGTCCCCATACGAGAGATTTCTGTACACCTGCTTCTTGCTGAAGACACTGGTTCCAGTCATGGAAGCAAAGATTTTTACTGCAAAGCTGGCTTTGCTAATAATAAGTGTGAAATAAGGATATTTCTCAAGGGGATTTTCTAAATTTAAAATGCATTCTGTTTCTTAACACCTTCTATCCTATGGAGTGCTTTAGCCTACCACAGTCTAAATGCAGTAATTAAGTGTAAGTGTAATTGTTACAACTGTCTGTGGCAAGACAAAAGTAATTGTCAGGGAACTGTCACATCTCCCGACTGTCCCACTTCCAGTCCATAAGTCATGGCTGTGGCACCAAATTAGTCCTCCCAATTCCCCTCCAGTTCCACTCCAGTATATTTAACTTGACTAGTGGTACCATGACAAATGTTAGTTACACTCCATCTGACTCTCAGTGCAAAAAAAGCAGGCATATGCCATATTTCTCATTATACAACCACAACAAAATCTCAGCCAGCCCCACTGATATTTAACTTCCTTGATCCTTTTAGTCATCATATTGGTTGAGAGGAGGCACAGACGTCCTGAATATGAAGTTACTTTATGTCCTGAATGTTTGGTTACTTTATGGATTTTGCATCCTCTGTCCATTCATATCCAAAGCAATGGCCACTTCTACTCTAAGAATAAAACCCACCATTCAGATTCTTTGACACTACTGGTGCTGATCTGTTTTGGCTCTATAACTTTATTATCTGAATTTTTATATGGAGACAGTGACTTTAGCATATAGCCAGAAATGATTTTCAAGGAGTTAATAGTAGAGCTGGGAATTAATCACAGGACATTTGAGAAGGGCCACTCAGCTTTTCTTCTCTGCCATGAACACTGGCTCTGCAGGGCTGTCCCCTCACCACAGTGGCGGTACTAGGGACCAGAGACAGGATCAGAGTTTCTTTCCTGACCTGGCCAAAATTTGGCCAGTAGCTGTTCCCTGCCATGTCACAGGAACTGGAAAAAGGGCATAGCTTTTCCTCTGTTTGGAAAAACACCCATGAAAGAAAGGAAGCAGGCTGGCCCATTTCGGTGCTCTCACAAGACCTTTCCCCATGGGCACCTGGGGAAGCAAGGCTACAGGCAATATCAGCATTTGTGCTCCTCACCTTGTTTCAGGAATTTTGAAATGATCCTGCCTAAGAAATCTTAGTGGTGAATCTAATCATCTGGCCTTATTTCATAAGTTTTGCTGCTCTGAGAATGGCAGTCTAGTTTTTCCTGTAACCCTTCTGAATTTCACACATTCCTTTTACTCTCAGAATTTATTTTCCCTCTGGAGTCTGAAGTAATCTGAGAGAGCAACAAGCCACTGCACCATTATAAGCCCTAGTTTTTCTATCAGTGTAGTCCAAATATGCGTCTTACTGTGCTTGCTTCTGTAATAGAAGCTTGTACAAGCTGCCAGGCAGAGACTGATGGGAGACAAGATAAGTATTTTCTGCCCAGAAAACAAGAAACATTATTAGGCAGTACACAAGTAAAAGGAAAACTTGCTAGGATTTAACTAAACTTGGGCAGTTTCCCCATTTAAGGTGATCAGCAAAGACAAGAGATACCACTGCTGCAGCACAGTGATCACTGTAGAGACAACCCTGGGTGAGATGAGATAGCACACTAGTGTGGATAAAGAAATATTGGTCAAGGCTGATTTGGTACAAGTTCTTCCCTTACAAATGCACAGAAATGTCTAATGTTCACACAGATTAAATGGACATCGCTTTAAGTCACATTTGGAAACTCCCTGCCTACCAAATTGTCTGTCACTTGGGCATTAAAAGCAAAGTTCAAACGCATTTTCTGTGAGTCCAGTGAAATATTATTTCAGAGCTTTGGTGCTTTACTCAACAAAAACAATTTTCTCATTTTTAAAGGACATGCCAAGTATTCTAACAACTGTAGCTACAGATCATGTAACTGAAAACCTTCCTAATGTGAGCTTGAGAATTTTTACTAGCTCTAAAAACAGCTGGTCATGAACATACTAGTCAGAAAAGAATACAAAACAAAACTAATAAAAAGAGTGGTGATTACTAGCTCTCTCATGGGTATTTTTAACAATTTCTTATATATGTTTTGCGTCTAGAAGTGAGAATATTCACATTATTTATTTCACAGCTATCTGGGAAAAAAAATCCCCTAAATTCCTAATGAAGTGCATTTGTTTTTGACTAATACTTCTAAAGTGAAACCTGGTGTATGTACTTACACAAAAAGTTTATTAATTTTGACTGTTCTAGGATGAAGCAAAACTCCTTGAAGACGAGTTTTAACCTCAAAAAAGTTTTTGAATAGGTTTCAGGGATCTGTCTTCTGTAGCTCTGTGTATGCACAGACATGCTGGGGGTGTAAAGGTGAGGGTGTGTTTGGGGGAAGAAAGACCCTGACTCTGTTCATCTCCTAAACTGGATAAGCATCCTTGCACTGATTATAGTGGGTTTTGGTCAGCCTATACTGACCTTCTTTGCTCATACAACCTACAGGAAGCTTTCACTGATTTGCTGGGATCTGGATTGATGGTTAGCATTGATTTTAACTGTTAAAATTCTCAGTCACTGGTATCTGGATGTAAGTATTGATTAGAAACTAATACTTAACAAGGGCAATAGAAAAATATGATGAAAACTTCAGCTAATAGGCATTGGCAAACAGACTTTTACTGTATCTTTGCCAATCATTGTGCACATAAGTCGTGCACCTTTTCACTGTGCCAAGCTGTATTAGACTAGAATAGTAAACAGGTAAACAAAACATGCTTTCTGTTGCTATCACTGCCACAGTAAAGAGAAGTAGATTTTTAATTTCCTAGACATTTCAATGAATAGTGGAAAGTTACTATAAAATTTGTAAAAGAGGATAAAAGAATGAGTCTGATGTAAAGCCATTCCTGAAAGGCAGGGGCAGTCTTAGTCAAACCGTCCTTGGTCAAAACTGAACTACTCTTTAAGATCTTTCTCTCTCTCTATTTATGCTGTACATGAACTGTACAAGGTGGCAGCAATACAGCCTTCAAACCAAAACATAGCTCACCTCATCATTAAAGAAGGAGTCCAGTGGTTCATACTGGTTCGCAAGTATTTGATTGACCTTTCCGTGGTTGCTGAAAGGAATTGCTATATTGCAAATCTGATTGTCTCCCTGTAATCAGTCCTCATGGCAATTTCAGAGGGTATGTCTAAGAAGAGTACCTGAATGCTTGAAATCCAATAAGGATATTGATTAACGCTAGTGACCTCTGCCAGAAAAGGTCAAAGGGAAAATTCTCTTTCAACTTCTCATCAGCTTTTAGCAAATGAGTGCCAGATCCCATGCTTCCAGCTTAGCGGCACCATGGAAACCAGCCCAGGTGAACTGCTTCCCATTACAAAAATCTGTGTTAATCACATGCATAAGGATGATAGAAACGCTCCCCGGGATCCCCAGTGCAATGAAACAATGTGACTTAATGACATTTGCAGGATCCTATACAGAAAGGGAGGAAAGAATAGGATTTCCTTCAGAGATAATTAAGATAAGGAACAGAGACATCAGTAGGGTAGAAAAAAAGGTTAAAATAAGGAGTAAAAATCTATGCTGCTGTATCTCAAGTTTTGCACCTTGGTCTTTCATATCTTTGCAATAATTTTCAGAGTGCTTCCCCAGTATAGGCCAGAGAGAATTTTTTATGAACTCCTGAAAATAGATTTAAAATTCACAAAGTCTCGTAACAACCGCTATGCTTCCTGCCACTCTCCTCTATGGTCGTTTTTCAGCTGAGAACTCAGCAAAGCTCAACAGACTGACATACGGCCGTGACTGGGCTGCTAAACACCCTCTGATGTTGAGGAGATGATATTCCAAGAGCCTTTGGCTGGTGTGATTTTTAGCGGATTCGACTCTAAGCCCCTTTCGGCCTCTCCGCTCCCGCGGGAAGATGCCGTTCTGGAGATGCATTAGCACCACCTGCCGTTCGCAGACGGGCACTGCACGCTCAGCCACCGCCGCCTCCTGTTCTTGTGCTTCTGTTTATTCATCCTTCTAGATCCTTTATTTGTCTTGTAAGGTAAGATGAATAAAAACAGAGGCTACTTAGGTAGGGGTTGTGACATCAACACTCAGGAACTCGCAGGTGGATACACATTGCTGCAGCCAAAACACAGTCTGGTGTTAGAGAGCAGGGGAGATGGAATAAATACATCCCCATGGCTTGGGAAAAATTTTCTCACCTCCCCAGCAAGCACTCACACAATAAATATATTTCCAGCTCATGAAATGAGGAAAGATTTATCTTTTATCACTAATTTAGGCTCACTGAAAAATCCAACTGGCTCCTTTACATAAGGAAATTGAGTGGCTAAGTCAGAACGTTTTCTGGTAAAAATCAGCATAGCTCCAGGGACCTCCACTCGGGTGGATCAGAGCCAATTAACTCTGCCTTGTGTACAGAGGTCTGATAAGTAAGCCTGTGCTGGGGATTAAGTCACCCAAAAGAGCACAGACAAGGCCAACTTTTATCTGCTGCTGTTTGCGAGCAGAGGTGAAAAGACAGTTGGTCAAGTGAACCAAACTGGGCTGGAAGCCAACTGGTAAAACCTCAGTGACTCGGGCAGAGTCACTACAGATTCAGATCTGCATAATGGAGATTGCAACCCAGCTCCCCCTCCAACCCCAAGCCACTTGACTTAAATTTGTGTCCTAACTGGAACGCCTAAGTAACACTGCCTTGCCAGAGAGTCTGCATCCAGTAAACATTCACATGACTTCACATCCATTTGTTTTATCCACCTGTGATGGCAGATCTCAAACAAGCCTTTGCAGCAGATCTCAAGATTTAGCTATTTTATCAGCATCCTCCAACTCTCCTTTTTAAAGGCTACATAGACAAATGTCTAATAGTTCTGCAGTCAGTGCACACAGACCTCCCACACAGGGGAGACGGAATTATCTCCACATTACTGTTCCTCACCTCTGCAATATCTCCTTTTTTTTTTTTTGAGATGGACTTGATTAGGCTGTCTTTGCTCTAAGGAGAGCCATTGCTGGGTCTGCAGGGACTGGCATGTGCCTGGGGCTTCCAGATCGCTGCACAATGCAGTAAGTGGAAGCATAACAACAAGTGGAAGCTTGGGTGAACCGTTCTGTTTCAGACAGACAGACTGTTTAATCTGTTAAGGGTTTAGTGACCGATAATGACTGACAGACTGTACTATTTAAAACAAAAAAAGGCCTTCTTTACTCTTACCTCCCCTTAGTCTTGAATTTCCAAGAATAAAAGAGCCACTCTTCCCTAGTTTGTTGCTGTGTAAGGGACTCTTGCTCACCTGAGAAACCTTTTCCTACACCCATCTCCGCAGAAGCTTGTTCCTGAGCAGGGTGCCAGACAGGGGTATGGCACTGCAGATGTTCAACCTGTTCCCTGGGCAAAGGCATTCACACCTCCCTGTCCTGCTGCTCCTCACCATGAGACACTGAATTTCTTTTCCAGATGCCTCATGCTAACAGTACAATCATCCTGAAATCAAGCTAAATGTCCACATATTCCTGTCCACTCTTTTATACTGCTGATGAGTTAACAGCACAATGTTCCCAGCCACATGGCTCTGCTTTTCTCTTTCTCCTTTGTTACATTTCATTCCATTTCTGTTACTCCACTTCTCAAGGTCACTTGGCCCTTTGTGTAACATGCTGATCCTCCTTTACTCATGGTGCCCTCTAAATACTACCAGCAATTTGCATAAGTGTGTGCACCTGTGTGAGGAAGCCATTAACCAATACATTAAAGCAGGATCAGTTTTAAGACTAACCTATCTGGGAAATGTCACTATCAGTTTTCCTCCAAGCTGATACTTTTCCTATCTACAGTATATATTTTTGTGTCTCCTCTTTAGTCAGCAGAATTGCAACATGTAAGTAACATCTTTAATGACTCCCCATATAGCAGCTATCAGAAACTAAAGCACAGGAGATCCACCACATTTTCCTGACTATGAAAACTGATTATCTTACAAATAGTAGTGTGACACGACACAATATTAGTAAAAGCTTGCTGCATTTTATTCCACTTTCCTTTCTCTGCCCCTCCTATACTTCCTCTCATATTGTTCTTCCCTCCGAAGTCTATTCAGAAGTCTAACGTACTACTGTTACAAGTCAAGCAACCCTATTATTACTGCTTGGAAATACAGGGCATTTTTTATTTGCTGTCCTCCAATCAAAAGCCTGAGGTTCTGCTTGCTCATTTCTTGTGCCCAGTCTGAAAAGGTTCTAGGACAAAAAGTGCCTTGTCCCCCATGCCCACTTCCCTCCATGAAAGTGTACAGATTTTGCTGTGTAAATACAGATTTTGCAGTGACATTTTCTCTCTTCCACCTCCGCCAATGGCTTTTATATTTTTTATGGAAGTGGTGATCAGGCGGTTTGTTGCTAATTCCTGTTGTGTTTGGAGCAAGACTACAGATCGTCATAAAATGCAAAAGGCTTATTTACCATCATCACCAGGCTTAAATGGACTGGGATTATCTCTTGGATGAACCACAAATGCCTTGTGTGTCTGCAAAGATGTAGCTCTTTCCAAGACTCAGTCCTCTAATTGACTCATACCCAGCCTTGGGTCTGCTCAGCTGCTGAAGCACCCTCACAACAGCCAGCAGCCTCCATTTCTGAACCCAAATAGTGTGGGATTATTTTTGGGGAGATGCTGATCCCGAGAAAGGAAATCAAGCTCTGTTTCTTCCCTAATACAGGACTTGCAGGCAAGAGCTCTGCCATGGGCTGAGGTCACAAACTTTTGGTGTTTCCTACTTCTTCCATCCCTTTCTCCTCTCTTGCCAGCCAGCAGTCATTTTTTTTATAAAAGAATCCCACAGTACCTATCACCAGGTGCATTCTTCCTCTAGAGAAGATTCTAAGGTTTTCTCCACTCATTCTCATTTGTTTATAATATTTTTATATAATTCTCCCTCAGACTTCTCCAGTGAGATCAGGCTCACCTTAAAGTATATATATATGCATTATTTCGGCCTGCCTGCAGTTGACTCTTTCAAGGCCAGTGTAGAATTTTTGCATGAGGTCCCAAAAATATAATAAAGAGTGAGTTAAAAGAGACTGACCGTGAACTTCTCCTTACTGCGTCACTGTGTGATGGTCTGGGTATTTACTAGAGAAAGTGCTTTGATGTTGACTTAAATGTTGTTCATTAACTTATTTTCCATCTCCCATGTTTCAAACTATGCTGAAACACAGTATTTGTTCCTTTGGAGAACATGTTATGTAAACTTCTGTTGAAAAGTAAATATTTTTTTTAAAGGAACTGGTTATACCTGATCCAGTCTGAAACATGGAAGCTACTATAAAGGAGCAAAGAAGGTCTCTGTATTCTGACATCATTCAGTTTAGGTAAACAAATATGACAGACAGTATCACATCAGGAATTGCTTCCAGGCAATCACTGGTTTTAAATCTACTGGGAAACAAATGAATATTTAAGGCTGTCATCCCCTCTTCAATGGCATCTGTGCCAATATGGCTGTATTTTTTTCCCTAAGCTGTGCTTAGAAGTCTTAATACTTGAATAAATTCCGCATTCTTGTGCCTAAAAAATGAATCCATATCACAAGCCTTATACAAAGGCCAGGAAAACCAGAATTCTTATCCTTGCTACCCAGCAGCTTTGCATAGTCTTGTACGTCCTTCAAGCTAAGGCAGTACTTGTCACCTGTGGATCTCCAGATGCTTCACCAAACAGGTACTCAGCTCCCCCAGTGTGGTTTTACCCGTTTCACATGCGGAGAAACTGAAGCTGAAAGAGCCGGTGCTTCCAATCACCGCTGTAATGCCAGTGATAGTCTTGCTCTGTGTCGGCAGTTTGCCCAAATGATCTCCAGAGATCCCTTCCAGACAAATTTTTATGATTCAGTGACTCGACTGGTTAGATTATCCAGGTTCCCTGCTGGCGGCTGTTGTTTCCCATGTGGCTGCACAGCCCCTTGCAGATCTGTGTTAACCCAACTCCTGGAGTTAATCTGCCAAAGAGCCAACCTTACCACAATTAATGATTCATTTTCTGATGGATTAACTCCCTGCATCACCTCACTGCATGGCTGGGTGAATGAAGGAGCAATGCCAGAGGAGGGTGAGAGCCTGTGGCCAGGAGCAGGGAATGGGCCCTCCCCTTTCCGGGGCAGTTAGCGGCCGCAACAGCCAACCTGTAACGTCAACCCATGCCTTCGGGACAGACATGGGAATTGAGCCTGCTCCATTCTCCACGCCTGCCCCGTTTCCCCGACCTGTCACAGTGTCACAGGTGTGGTTGAGTACCTCTAATGGACATCTGCCAGATTGCCCCGAGTTTGCTGTGGTTGGGAAGTGTTAGGCATGGATCCTGGCATTTGGACTGCAGGCACGGAGCCGTGGCTGAAAACAGTTGGCAGGGGCAGTCCCTGAGCCCCATGATTAAAATCTGTTAGTAGCACCATCTCCTTAATTTTCTGCCAGCGTGTTCATCATCTTGCCAAAGGTACAAAGCTCTGCATCCAGAATATGCCTCTCTGGGACATGCCACTTGTACACATTTTCCACAGTTTTCTGAACACCAAAAATTTTAAGCATTAAGAGAGATTGGCTGCAGGTAAAATGTTCTTAAGCTCATGCACAGCACTTCCTCTAGTTCCTAACTACTCTGAAGCATTTTTTGTTTGTAGGCTCAGGTTCTTCTGCCCTAAGAGCTTATCTCCAAAAACATGCTCTTATTTCAGATTCAGTTTCTTTGACCTTTGTTACACAGAAAACTTGAACTTCTGCTCTAACAAAGCCTGTTCATCTCTTCCTCTCTTCTTCCATAAGCTTCCCATAGTACTCTGCAAGTCTGTTTAACACCATCTTGTTATCTCTTTTGTTCTCAGTAATTTTTCCATTCTGTAGTTCCTTCAAAGTTGGCTAAACTGGTTTCCCAGCTCAGGCTGGGAATTTAAATATCAGTCACCCAAAAGTCTGACTATAAACTTTAGTGTTAACTATCCCACATTGTCCCTAGTCTGAGGGGACAGGCCAGTAACAGTTTTTAAAATATCTACAAATCTTTCCATGCTGGTTCTTCTAACCTGATTAGTTTCAGTGGAATTTAGTGGGCTTTCCTATTTTTCCGTTCCACAATTCCTTTCACAGGCTTTAGTTGTTGAGAGGTTTCAATTTGTGGCATCCAAGGTCGTAAATATCCAAAGATCTCCACTCCACCTCCCTGGTCTACCCAGGATACCAACCAGTCTGGCTCATTGCTTCAATGTTTTTTCCCGTGGGCACTGTTGCACCTTCTCCAGGTTTCTGGTAAAGATAAACTGGTTGGAGACAGAGTGGGAACTGAAGATGGAAACAGCTATTTCAGAAATTATTCCTGCCCCCTATGTTCCACTCCAACTGCAGAAAGGGCTTTTGGACTAGAATAGGGGAATTTACTACAGAATACAGCATTAATCTGTTGGAGCCACATGTTTCTTCTCACAGAGGCATACTTATTATGGAATTATTACTTTTTCTGGATTTATTAAGGGACATCTTTGGGGTGAGTTACAGCTGATTTCAGAATGCAGAAGAAGCAGAGGGCATATATTCCTTACAGAGAAAACTGTCTTTTACTGACAAACACATATTGATCCTAGCAGTGGGACCCAATTGTGACCAAGATCTGTAATCCCTAACAGTTTATTAGTCAGAGATGCAAGGAAAAAGGGTTTTCCTCCCTCATTACTGTCATAATGCAGAATAGAAATTGTGCCTTTCTTACTGACTTAAATTTTCTTTTCAACAAAACTGAATAGAAATTATTTAATCATTCATCCTCTATTTACCTTTCATATCAAAGCAAAGTTAACATAGGCAGCTTCACGATGCATGTAAAACAAATCCCAACAGAGATCATTCCAGGATTGTAGGGGAAATTATTTGTATCATTATTATTCTACTGGGCTGCCTGCAATTTTCATCTCAAACCCAATACATCCC
>VZRN01002326.1:1062751-1276974 GCA_013397935.1 Dasyornis broadbenti
TAGCATGTACCCAGATGGTAGACTGCCAGGCACAGTTACTGTCACTGCATCTAGCTCTCTGTAATGCAAGAATTACTAAGAAAACAGTGCATTTGGCCACTGGTTATATAAATTAAGACCAAAGCAACAGTTACAAACTCAATTCAAACCAAATCGATAAAAGGTATGTGAATCATCAGACTAGTAACATTAGACATAATGTTAACACTAATCTTTTCATTTCAGTCTAGCACAACACTGAGCTGTGGCAAATGTCTGACAGGCTACTCCTGCCCCATAACGTCATTTCTCACTGACTTTATTTAAAGCCAGTTCTATTAAAAGCAGTTCATCACGACTCTTCCAATTTATTCTGTGGATATACCTTAGACCACATCTGAAAGACTAGGACTTAAGAGCAGAGCAAACTACAGTAAACAGGGAAAAACTCACATTCACTTTAAAACATCATTTTTGTACCATGGCAATCGGATCCCTTTGTGACATCTGCCATACTAGAATGGCAGTGATGTTTATTCCAATAATGTATTGTGTATAAATGCAATGTTTGTCTCTTTCTACCTCCAAGGGATACAGTTTTTAAAATCATTTTGGATATGAAAAGCACTGTGGGGATACAGCACCCGATGCACTGTAAGATCACCTGGTGAATACAAAGCCCCAGGACTGTGTGGCTGCAGAGAATGCTGTGCAGTGGTGGTGGATCAGCTGCCTGGTGTCAGCAGTGGCTGATAAGCTGCCATGTGCAGCAGGAGCCAACAGAGCCGTGGGTATTTCCGCACCCATTCTGACCCTGGGGTCTTTTCAATTGCTGAATACTCCCCTCCTCCTCTCCTGACTTTGATTTCTTCCTCTGGTGTCCATCTCATCTCTGTGGTTCCTCTCAGTAGCTGTGGACTTCTCTTTTCTGGCACTGACACAACAGTGACCAACTAGCCTTAGATGTGTTGGCCCTTACTTAGCTCCCAGACTGAGAAGTATTTTATCCTTGCTGGGCACCAGGACCAAATATGGACTGGGGATTCCTTCCCCCACTAAATCCTGGATGTCTCTTTCCTGTCTACGGCACATTATGCAGTGCACTCTTCTCTCTCCACGGGTAGATCTCTGTGGGGGAATGCGATGGCAGCAGAAGTCACCTGGCTTCTTCTGTAGGACTGTGACAGGAAGGCAGAGAACTGTGGCAGTGTTTGCTGCTTGGAAAACTTCTCCCCATCTTCTTCAGGAAGAGGTAGAGGGCTACCAGCTTAACCACACAGGTTAAGGCATGACCCAAAAGTGTGAAAACATAATCAACAAGAGCAGAAGTTAGCATATCATGGAGACAGCAATCTGAATACACCTTACACTGTTTCAGAAATCTGTTGTCTATCTGTTCAGGCACAGAGGTTAAGATTGTACTGTTGGATCTGGATGAGCTAGAAGCCAAGTGTTATATTAAAAGCTGTGTGCCACAGGAGGCTTGTGAACACAAGTCTTTTGTTGAAATGTACTATATATACGATATCTGCAGATTGGGTTTAGCTTTACACCTTGATTCTTCTGGCACAGCTGTTCACATTAGGAAAGTCAAACATGATGACAGGTCTGATAGCTGGCACTGTCTGATGCAAATATGGGAAGCAGGAAGCAAAAGAAATCAAAGAAGAAAAATGTGTCTCTCCTTTAATGCACAACAGCAAACACTCCAGCCATATTCTTGCTGAAAGGAATTTGATGTTTCGGTCAGTGCTTTGCCTAATGAGCTACCAACATCAATCTGTCATCATCTGTATTATTTGAAATGGCCTCTGCTGACACAAGGTATATTCATGTACTGGCCCTCCTGGGCACTTGAGAGTTCAAGTCCTGGGCAGTTTATACCACACTGAATGATAATGAAGGGTAACAGAATAATCATTGGCTTCCTTCTCTCAAGGGGAGGCAAGAATGTTGTTGCAGGGATCTCCCCCAGCCAAGAACGGCTTTTGATTACAGAGCTGGGAATATGAGTTATTTATTTCTCTGTGCACAAATAGTCTCTAGCAATTCTTTGCAACAGTGCTTTAGCTTTCCAAAGAACACGTAGTGCATCTGTCTATCTGTCCTGGCATTACCAGGAGCCTGCCTCAAGTATCTGACTCTCAAAAACTTGCAGGGCTGTATCAAAAGCCAAGAAAGAGACGAACACTGACAAGAGGTGGGAATTTCAAGCAAAGAAATCCCCTTTTAGTGCTCTGTATTTACCTCTTCCTATAACACACACATAACACTACACAATCATCTTTAATACCTTCAGCTGTACTCAGAAAATTATTTTTTCTGGAAATATCTTCTGAGTGAGATTTTAGATTGCAAGGTTTCTAACCAACACCCAGTAGTTATTTCAAAACCTGAATCTTTAACTTCTGTCATTAGACAGAAGCATCACACAAATGAGGCAAATAAATTGTTAAGAAACTTAATACAAATGACAACTACTATATTTTTATTGGTGCAAAGTTTGCAAAATATCTTGTTTCCTTTCAGAAAATACCTAGGAGTTGCAACACCATAATCCTAGCCAAGTCTTATACTCCCACGTTAATGCACGCTTACAACTGCAGTTGAACTCCAGGTGAGTTATATAACAAGACAAATAACAATGTTTGACACCAGTATTACCAGCCTTTCTGTTGGGAACTCAAAGGTTTCCAATGTATGAACTAGACCTCACTTCCTCTTCTATAGCAAGTAAATATTGTATGTTCCCTTTTGTCAGTGAAAGGCTTTCATCCAGCCACCCCAAGGACAACCTCATTTGCGAGACTTGTATGTGAACTACAGGATGGTTTCTTTACTCCTCACATATCCCAAAATGAAGGCAGGAGTTAGGAAGGGCCAGATAACACTGTTTTCAAAGGAACATTTAAGACATAACTGCTTTTGGTAAGCAAAGAAGATAAGGCTGTCCCTAGAGTGGCATTGCCATGTGTACTCTTAAAGGCAGATTAGGAAAATAGCTGACAAAACAGAAGTGCAGCAGAAAGTCACAATTTCAGGTGGTTTTCAAACATTTTGCCTTGTGAAGTCCTAAAAATTTTCCAGTGTAAGTGCAGCCACCCATATGACAATTACAGGTTAAAAAGTCATATAGCACATTTCTGTAGATAATGTGACAAGGGGCAGCTCTTCAGGCCCTGTGAGAACTCAGAGAGGTGATGGCCTCAAGGACAAGCTCCCAAGTGGGATTCTTTCTGAAGAGAGTGAAAGAGAAGTATCTGTCAGTGATAAGGCTGAATGGCTCAAAGAGATGGTGATGGCAGAAGGGACAAGGTGAGATCCAGGTGGAAGTTGAGCGAGAGGGTCTGGTGTTGGCCAGGGCCTTGCAGATGCGAGGAGAAAATTGAGCTTGATGTTCTTGTGAATGGGGAACCACTTGGAGAAACGATGAAATACAGCCTTGCACAGGGAGTAGGACCAGTGGTAGAACAGGTCATCATATAGAGATCATCATAATTTGAATATACTGAGCTACAGTGACAGATAAAATAGGGATTTGAGATATATTTGACAGGAAGAAAATTATGATGTAGACCCAGACTAGTTGTGTTAGACAACAGGACTCAAAAAGACCCAAGACACCCTTCAAGAGACAGAAGAATGGAAATAACTGACGGAAAATTAGAAACTCACTGAGTCTAACAATGCTCAACAGAACAGCAGAGGGGATATGCCAGGGGCAAAGGCTGAGATACCTATTACAGAACCTTGTAGCCTCACCAAAGCAGTTCTCTTCGCTTGCATAGTTCACAAATCCATGAGTACAAAAGCAGAGTTCTGCACTAACCGCTTACATGTACAATTTCTAACTGGCAGAATTTAACATCACCGTTTGGTTCAGAATTTCTGGGCTGAATGTAAACGAAGCTACAGCTCTCTTTCCTTTGGCATTACAAAACTTAACAAATTCACAAACGTATCAGGAGGAAGTGTTGACATGCACCTCTTTATAGAAATGTGACACTGGACGTTGTTTTTAATCAGCCCATGATGCTCACATTCACATCTCCCTTTCTCTGAGGCACTGAGGAGGAGGTCACCTGGGCACCGGTATGTCTGTTCAGAGAGCCTCGTGTTCATTGCTCTTGACAGCCTGGGGTCCCTGTCTGCCATGAATCGAAGGATGTGTAAATTAAGCAAGGAAAGCTGTAAGTGGAGCTACTTTGTTGTCATAAAAGTCATCCGTACTTTATGTCTAACATGCAAAACTTCAACTCCTTAAGCAGGAATGTCTATATAAATTCTTTCAAGCTGCACTTGCTTGGAAAGACCCACTTCCCCTGTTGCAAATGTGTTATTAATATATTGCCTCCATGCTATTAAATGAAAATGTCCCCCTCATGTTTCCGATCTTACTTCCAGATTTTTAGCCATGTGGTTGGAAGGCAGCAGAGAGTTGAATTAAATGGGTGATTTAGGGACATGTAGCAGTAAAAGAAAAAAAACAAAAGACTTGATCATCTGCCTCACCAAAAATAAATAACTTTAATTTTTTTAAAACTCTCTTGCTTGTCAGAATTATGTAAATCTCACTGGGATATTGACTGAGTTTGTCATGCCCCTGAAGGAGTGCTCCAAGGTGAGAAAGGATATCAGTTTGCCATCCTCCCACCTGCCATTCCCTAGCCCTGCCTGGAATAATGTGGACCCTGCTGTCACTCATGCCAATGAGCCTCCACATGGAAACACATGCACTATTTTCAAAACAGTAGCCCAGCATAAGTAGGAAACAATTTCATGTTGTCAGACTGCCACAGCATAAGAATGAATGTGCAGTTTTCTCTACAAAACTCAGTGGAAAAAGCACTTACCTCCAGTGCCAAGAGTGAACTTCATTTCCCACATCAAAAATATGTCATTGCAGCTGAGCATGTGGGAATCCAGAGAGCACAGCAGGCTTCCTTAACACTTGCTACTAAATTTCAGGATTTAACTCAGCAAGGGAAGATGACATGTGGAGCTATCATTTGGAGTTCTCCATCAAGGAGACTAACAGTGTCATGGAACATGACAGCACTCAGACAAATTGAGCATTTACATCTTTAAACATTCCTGTAAATAGAAGGAATTAATGTGGTCTGTTTCAGTTTGTGTTTTTAAACTGGAGCCATGTGTCTGTAGCTACCCTGGTAATGCCAGGACGGTCACTGGTTCTCCTAGTGAGTGGAGCTGAAATTTCCTTGCTCTTCGTGAAGATGAGGAGAGGTCAGTGTAACTGCAGGGTGTCTGTTTACTCAGTGCGAAATACCCTGTTTCTGTTTCTGATCCACTGTTTGCTCCTATTGTTCAGCCCTGAAGTCTCTTCCCAGGTGTCCTGCTTTGTTTGTTCTAGGTTCTGGTATGAAGCAATGATCAGGGGAACATCCATATAAGCTGGAAGACAAAACTATAGCATAAGAACATAAAGCCAAACTCCCCAAATCCTTCCGTAGCTGCTAATCTCTGATTTCACAGTTGCCACCTATCCAACTCCAGCACAGCTTTCCCACACCCATCAAATTGCACAGGAATGATACTGAGAGAACCATGACATCCCTGCAGGGCTGAAGCAAAAATATCCCACTGTTTAGAGTTGCATGGCAACATAAATAACTTTGACCTCAATAAAAGGGTAAAAAAATATAACAAATTTAGGAAGGGGGGGTCTCCCATACCAGGTCAGCATAACACAGGGTAAGTCAATCAGGGGCTTGAAAACCCTCAACTCATAAAACTGCTCTTGTTACTGATTTCAACATCAAAACATAGAGCAGGGAAAATGCGGAAATGGGGAGGAAAATTTAAATCAATCAAAAACTTCACTAAGACAAAACATCTTATATAATCTTCCCACTGGGAAGAGAAGGAGAATAGACTTTCACGTAACAAATGCTAGTTTTGTCAGTTGATGTACTTCTGGAAGGCACTCAAGTATTTCAGTGGCATAGACAATAGAAGAGCAAAATAGAACAAGAGAGAACAGAACAGAAATAGACTTGGTTAGCTTTATTTGGGAGAGCTGGTCAAAAATTAAGATTTCCATTTCAGTAAAAATTTCAAAATTCTTGACAACTTTTTATGCTCTTTCAAAGGAAAAGGAAAATAAAAGCAGTACAGTTTTTTAAAAGAAACTCTAACCAATGAAAAATGTCTCTGAAATAATAAATACAAAATTTGGAAGACTAAAATTTCAACCCTCTCAATCTTCCTACATTGCTGATATATCCAGGAAACAGTCTTATCTAAGGTTTTACTGACTGGCATCTGGTTTCCCTGACCCTTGGATTCCTCTAATATTTTGAATACAACTTTCCACCCAGTGATACCAAAAATTTTTACAAAATTCAGTGAGTTATTTCAGATTACAGAATTAAAAAGGGAAAATAGTTATTTTCATTTTACAGTTAAAAGAAAATAAAGATTAACAGATTGAGATCAGCAAAGCTGACTGAAAAGGAATCTCTAGCTGGACACCAGGAGTAAATGCTCTCCAGTTAGATGCTGTGTCTGCACACTTTATTCCTCACAGTAAGAAATTTCTCAACTGCAATAGCACAGCAAACTAGGGCACATGGTCAGCCTTCTTTCTCTAAAAGACTCCCATATTTAATAAAAATAAATTAATTTACATATAATATTCTACTATTACAATCTGGTAAGACTGTTCAGACTTCACAATTTTTCTGCAGCCTGAAATTCCTGGTATAGGGACACTGTGGGACTTAGACTGAAGTGATTCTGAGCCAACTTATATCTGCTGAAGATTTGCCTATGTAGTGGAAAGGGGCCAATAAGACCATGCAAATCAATTAGTCTAATTTGTCTTGAGGTTTTACTCAGACCTCTATGGGTTTTCACATACTTTATTTTTAAATGCTGATTATACTGTCATTTAAGGAAGCAATATGCTGCCTTGACTTTAACTTTCTGACATTTTCCCTGCAGACATTTTCTTGCCTTCACATGCAGGTTTCTGAGTAGGTGATGGCTATACAGAAGACAGCCCTGATGTTCCAATATCTTGTGAACTCGATGATCCAAAAGTAATGTACTTAATCAAGTGTAAAGCAAAAGGTGATTAAGTTTTGCAGTACTGCACAATGCCTGACTGCTCAGAAATGCATCTTTTGATGTGGTGCAGAGAATTGGACCAGTTCTGTCTGCTTTACCAAAAAATGACGCTTTAGTAATCTGAAAAGAGAGCCTCAGAAATCCCCACAAGTGTTTAACTTTGATCTGAAGCTTTAAAAAGATGATATTTATCTGTTTGCTTGGTTAATTTGCTTGAATTTTAAGCTCAGGAAGGTGTCAATTTGACATCTAGGGAAGTGGTTCTTTGTTTTTTTTCCAGATGAGGTTGTGCAGGGGCAGCAAGTTTCCAATCATCACTAGTTGTTCCAACCATCCAACCAAAAATAAGAGACAAAGCAGAAAAGAAAACCATCAACTCACCTTTCCATTGTGGTTTATATGAAATATTAAGGACTGAGATTCAGTGAAGCCTCAATTTTTGAGCATAGAATCAATACTATATTTTATATAACAATGGCAGTAAACCCAGTTTGTTCTGCTTCCATCACAAGTCTCAGGCACCCTAATTCACCAGGGCCAAAGTCCCACACCACTGATGTGAAAGGTAGATGGAGGTGGATTGAAAACTGGCTGAACAGCTGGGCCCAGAGGTGCTGATCAGTGGCACAAAGTTGGGGTGGAGACCAGTAAGTAGAGGTGCACCACAGGGAGCAATACTGGCGTCCTGTCCTGTTTAACACCTCCATCAATGATCTGGATGATGAGCAAAACTGGGAAGAGTGACTGATATACCAGAGGGTTGTGTTGTAATCAAGAGGGACTGACAGGCTGCAGAACTGGGCTGACAGGATCCTCATGAAGTTTCAGCAAGAACTCTGAAATCCTGCCTCTAGGGGAGAATATGTAGGAAAGTATTCTGGGGCCCACCTAGCTGGAAAAGTTTGGCAGGAAAGGACCTGGGGGTTCTGGCAGGCACCGAGATGAGCCAATGATGTTCCCTTGTTGCACAGAGGGTTAACAGTATCTTGAGCTGCACTGGGCAGCACTGCCAGCAGCTTTAGGGAAGTGATCCTACCCCTGTCTTCAGCAGTGGTGAGGCCACAGCTGGGTTCTGTGCCAGTTCTGGGCTCCTCACTACAGGAGAGACAAGGACATACCAGAGTCAGTGTAGCAAAGGGCCACAATGATGACTAAAGTGCTGGAGCATCTCCTGTGGGGAAAGGCTGAGAGAGCTGAGACTACCTAGCATGAAGAGAAGGCTCGGAAGGGCTTAACGGATGTAAATACCAGAACGGAAGGTGCAAAGAGGATGGAGCAAGACTCTTTTCAGTGGTATCCTGTGACAGGGCTGGGGCAATGAGCACAAACTGCAATAGAAGGTTCTGTCTGAACATCAGGAAACACATCTTACTGTGAGGGTGATCAAGCATGGGCACAGGTTGCTCAGACAGGCTGTGGTCTCTCCTATCTTGGAGATAATCAAAAGCCACCTGGACATGGTTCTGGGCATCTCTTTCAAAGTGGCCCACCCTACCTGTGCAGGGGGTTGGACAAGGTGACCCCCAGATATCCTTTCCAAAGTCAACCATTCTGTGATACTGTGATTCTCTGAAAGCCTTGTTCACTTCAGTGGGGTTGAGATGTCAACCTTCTGTGCAGGAGCCCATGGAATTCAGCTCACTTTCTTGTGCTGTAAGAACTATTTGCAGCCACTACTGCAAATACAGCACAATGTGTTACTATGTCTTAGGCATGAAAGAGAGAGAATAGATCTGCACTGAGTTCAGTGAGGAGTTATCTCTGCAACTATTGCCTCTTGAGTGAGGGTGCCGTGAGGGGACACAGCCCTGCAGGGAACTGACATCAGCAATCTCACTTTCAGAGGGAACAATTAGGCAGATGTGTGTCAGTCTATACCCAAAACGTGAAGAGCTCCTTTGCCATATTACCTGTAGCCAAACTACCTGATTGTATTTTTAAACTCCTTCCCCAAATCAAATACAAATTTCCTCACACATATTACAAGTCACCCAAAACCTGCTAACTGCAAACATTCCACATGGCACTGAGCATTAATAATCATATGGACACATTTCTGATCCCCTCTATGCCCACAAAGAAAGTTCACACAGTCACCAAGAAGGGAAGGGCTTGAGTAAGCCTTTAGAGAAACTAAGGAGAGGTACAGCAGGCTTTGAAGTATTTCCTTTATGTCCTGCTTGGTAAATGGAATACAGAATGTGAGTGACAATGAAGAGGAAAGAAAAAAGATAATAAATCCTGTTTGCTATTTGAGGTTTTAAGTTGTTCTTTGAAACTGGAACCTGAAGTTGACTGAACTGGGTTATATATTATATTTAGGAATATGTAGAACTTGACTGCAGAAATGTTATACATCCGACAGTATTTGCAATTGAAGTAGAAAAGATGTAACCTATGAAACTGAGTAATGGCCACACTGAATTTATAAATAATGATCTAAGTCCTTCACTGGGATAATTATATGTCACTCAGGTGAAAAAGAATTTCAATCTGCGCCTGGTGGTAGTTCACCTCAATGTTTCATACCAAGAAAGGAAAAAGGGAAATAAAAGATTTTCAGGTTAGAAATAGAACTGCGCACTAACAGCAAAGAGTAAAATAGTACCTTTCTAAATAAATTTGCAGTGATTCAAAAGATGCCCACAAGGAACATAAGGAACACTTCATGGGTTTTGGGACACCAAACCTTCATCCTTTAAGTGTTCCAGACCAAAGTCAGGAAAACAAATTATCATCCACACAACAGAACAAATACCAAACAACACCTACTTCAAGTCATGGGGAAGAGGCAAATCATGCTCAGACCAAAATTTTAATGCAAGAGAGAGAAAAAGCCTTTCTTTCTCCCAGGAATCTCTTCAATTTGCAAATCCTAGCATCCAAAATACATCTCATGCCACAAAACTGAAGCAAATAATCCGATCTTTTTAGTCCCTTCCCATTCTCCTTCTTTATCATATAATCTGTCCAACTGAACCATTTCTATTCATAGTTTTCTTTGTATTCACAGATTCTAGAAAGGAGAGGCATGACTTAAGACTGCTTCTTTTCCCAAAACTTTCAGCCTCTCTCACAATATTGTGCAAGCTGAGGAGAAATATTTATCATCTAAAGTAAAAAAAAAAACCAAAAAATTTCTAACTATGCCAAAGTCCTTCCATTCATCTCAAATCTACAGCTAGTTCCTCAACTCTAAAAATGGCACTAGAGATTCAGATATGTTAAAGCCAAAAGGGACCTTTACTGTTCTGCAGCCTGATCACTGCTATAACATGGATGGTAGAAACCTACTCTAAAACTGCCTCACAAAAAACATTTCTATTGCTTGAGCCGGAGTCTATCTAGCTAGAATCTATCTAGCCAAAGTCATCTCACCTTAAATTAAAGATTGTAAATGCTGGACACATCATAGGTGTTATATTCTGCTATATAGAATATTTTTTTTTATCCAGTTACACTTTTGTAAATATATACCCTGTGAATGTAATTATAAGATTGGATGCAGCATTTCTAAGCATTTAAGCAGCTAATTTTCCTCTACATTCTCCTTAAAACACTTTGGGCTCTTTAGGATCTTCTGCCAAAGCCTCAAATCTGTACAACATATTCCAGAAACATTCCTACAAGATGCCTGCTTTGCAAAATAAAACTCCAAGAATTATTGGACATATTCAGATTATTCAGAGAAAGAAAGAGCTGATGCAAAGGATTTAGGAACTATGCCTCATTTCCTATTCCAAATAAATTCAGTAGCAAAAGTCGCTATTCAATTACATTTACTGTTGAATGTGATCCTTAGAACTACTTAAAATTCCATTTTCTAAATTATCGTGTTACTGATCTCACAATTTAGACTGGTGTCTGGTGAGATTTGGGCCCCAATAGAATGTGTCCTGTTTACAAGAAAGCTTAATTAGCATTAGCATCTCTACACATTTAACAGAAGGGATCATATTCCTCTTACATGGACAGTATTTGGTTGGTGGAAGTGTCTAAAAATTGTGTTACATTTTTGCTGACGCTTTCTTCTTAAGCTCCTTTAGCAGACTTCGCAATATCCTACCTGATAAAATTTACTTTGGCCAATATTAATCAGTCAGTTTGATGTCCTAACATTTACTTTTCTCTTTTGTTGTTTGCAATGCTTCTTGGAACTGGGACAAATATCAGACGCGTGCTCATGTAAATCTGTGGTATGTACTATATAAATGAGGCCCCAGTTCTCACTACCTAGCTACCATCTGAACTGTATTCTTAGATCTTTATTTCTGAAAGGGATCAGTTTTCCTCAGGTGCCATGAAGGCTCTAGTAGCTTTAATACTGCTTGTTCAGCTTCCAATTCACAAAGCTGTACCAGCAGCTCCCCCTCCTCCCTTGGGCTGTGATGACCCAGAATCTGAAGCAGCAGCTCAAGCTGCTGTGAATTACATTAATGCCCACAGTCATCATGGATACAAGTTTGCCTTGAACAGAATTGAGGATATCCGTGTGGTACCCCAGGTAAGTGAGGAGCTTGCAGGCAGAGCACTGTGTTCACCTGGGGATGCTTGGAAATCACCAGTGCAAGGGTCTCCAAGGGCTCTATCCTCACATGGGGAAATCAGCATAGCTCTGTTGATTTAAATGGGGCAAGGACACCTGGTAGCAGTGGAGAATCCAGGTCACTGGAATGTATCTCTCAAAGAGCAGAACAGAGGGGGAGAGAGAAATGTTCAGACTTTTTTGTACGATGCTAGAAAGTGCTCCATTTACAAACGCGGCATGTTTGCTAGGGCAGATCATTCCAGGTGCGGATTTGTGAGCCCAGTAGCTAATCTGGAGAAAAACTGAGGATAATCTTTGAGATGCAGGTAATTATTTATTGGCTAAATATATATCCGTCATAACTCCATGATATTAGTGATTTTGTAGTAGGCACTAATTTTACCTAATGTCCCATTGAGCTGCCAAGGGGTCTAAATGGAAATAACAATGGCTTATTTTACCTAAGATCTATTGCCATAGTTGTGGACATCTAGAAAGGCCACAGAAATGGTCATTAATACAATGTATGTGCCAATTCAGAACCTTCGATTCTTTTAAAACACGGAAAATAGTCCCAAATAAGGACATGAGTAAAACTACATGACTGTTTTCTACTTGTTATAAAAGAGAAGATACCAAAGTCATTTAGAAAAGACTACAACAGACATTAATGAGATTAGAAGTGTGCCCAGAGTTACCCACACAAAAACACTGATGACCCTGCTTTGCTCATATTAATGATTTTACACTAAAATAACTTAATTGGTTTAAATGAAATCACTCATGAATCAAACATCAGAATCAATCTTGGACCTAGGGAACCTAAGGAACTGTATTTTATGTTACAGATGCAAAGGAACAGGTGCACTTAAGTGTAATTCCAATGGACTAAACAAGACACGTCAATGTTCACTGGTGTTTGTTTGGTATCTAGTTATAGAAACATGAAGTTTTTTTCATCAAAAAGAAAGCTGTTGATTCTTTAAAACTACCCAACAAAATTAAGTTAAATTAAGAGAACTGGCTGACTACACACAAGCAAGACTTCCCAAAATTTATGGACCTGTTCCTTATTAGCTGGAATAAAATCTGTGTGACTATCTTGCCTTACTCCAGATCTGGAGTCCTGGTTTTTTATGAAGTTAAATAGTAAGGACTTTTTCAGTTTCTCTGGTGTATACCAGGAGCTACCCATAACAGTCAGGAACAGAGATCCCAGTGCAGCCCCAGTGAACAAATCTGGTGATGTTTTGTGAAGAAATTATGACAATTCCCATGGTTTAATGTTTTTCTTTCAGGGGCCAAATAATGACATCATATTTCTTGAACTTGACTTACTGGAGACCAGGTGCCCTATTCTCAGCCCTACACCTCTTGCAAATTGCACAGTGAGGAGCTTTGCAGAACATGTGAGTACCTGAACATTACCAGCTAGGTCCAAAGGTGCATGTTCAATATGTTAATACCAGAGGCCAGGCTATCACCAGATTTCCAAGCAAATATTATATCACTTTAGAAGCATACAACAACCCAAACACCTGTAACCTCCTTACTGACTTCACTGCCTTCATGTCATGAAGTATTTCACTCCTGGATTTCTTTCATGCCCTGTTATCTGAAGAGGACAGATCTCTGCCAACATAATATCCCATAATATATCAACATAATATAATATGTACAGTCCATGAATGCCACGGGGCCTTCTTTAGGGGCTCCAGATTCAGCCCCTTTTGGTCAGCCTAGACGTCAGTGCCTCATTGCAAACCACAGACAGGGCAGGTTGTGAATCTGTGCAAAAATACCCTTCCCTTGGCTACATGTGCGTTGTTACCTAGTGAAATTCCATCAAGCCATCTCTTCCTAGTTAAGACTGCAGATGAGTTATTCCCTTCAGTTAGGGCCCTGCCTTCAAAGTAATGCTCAGCTGGAATCTACTGGCCTCAAATATTTTGTTCTTATGCAAGTGTGATCCAGCTGTGAGACGCTTTCCCTGACCAAAGCAGTGGAAGTGTTGTCTGAGCCTGCTGTTTCTAGAATGAGGCCCAATTCACAGAGCTCACTAAATATGAATCATGATCTTCCTCTGTATTCTTCAGATTCTATTTTCCATCTGGGGGGAGGTAACTCTAACTGTTCCCTCTTCCCAGTGACTCCAGCTTTGCCTTTGACATCTCCTCCCTGCTGGATCATGTTGCTCACACAAGGCAGCACACTCTGCTGTTACCATGGCCACTGACCAGCTGAGATTAGTGAGAATGTTATCAAACAGCTCTGTGGAAGGTCTTAATTCATAACTATTCATATTCTTTGCTCTATATGAGAGACAAACCTGTATTAAATGTCCATAATCTTGTTACCCTGGTACTTTTGATACTTTTGAGATCCAGATTTGGATCCAGATTTTGTAGCTCTGATCTGCCTTTTACAAAATCAGAGATACAAGGACACACCTAGCAGTGCCTTTGCCATCAGACCGATGTTGCCAGGAACGGTCAGCCAGGATCTGTTCTTTTGAATTTAGTGGCCTTTTATCAGAAAATCTAATTTATCTGAACCATATAACCCTTTGATTTTTGTCTCTCTCTAGGCAGTTGAGGGTGACTGTGATGTCAAACTGCAGAAGGTGGATGGGACATTATCTGTACTTGCTAGCAAATGCCACTCACATGCAGGTAAAGGCTTTGTTCTGCAAGTTTGAATCTAGAGGCTGCAATATTATTATAGCAGTGGTTACTGTTCAGTAGCTTTTCTGATTCTTAACTGTTGGGTATACATACAGCATAAAGGACAACAGTTAATGGATGCAGCTTCTTTACTAAATCCAGCATTTTCAATACTGCCATGGGAAAGCAGAATGTCTATTCTGCATGCTCAGTGTGAGATCTCTTTGCTCTGTATGATATATCTTCAGTACTACTGTCAAAACTGATGACTGAAATAACACACACAGACACAACTCCAATAAGTTAAAATATCTTCATTTTTCTACCATTCCTTGTGTGAGCTGCAGCACCTTTTCACTGGTGTCAGAGAGTTTTTCAGAAGGAAAATTTACTAAAAACTGAGTAAGAACATAAAAAATGTGCTATTGTAGTCCTCAGCACTTTTCCTTGCAGGAAGATTTCAATGGCCAAGTCGTGTGACACACTGCCACCTATAGCCTGCACTGGAAAAATTCTTGCCACTGTAATTTGGAACAGACTGTGAAACAGTGTTTTGTGTTACTGAATAAGTCTATAATACCTTTCTAAATAATTTACAATCTGATCAAAACATGATCTGTTCCTCCTGCAGACTCCGGTGAAGACATTGTCAAAGTCTGCCCTGACTGTCCACTGCTGGTGAGCCTGAACAACACTGAGGTGTTAGAAACAGTGTCAGCTGCACTCAATGACCACAACAGCAAAACCACCGATTCTTACCTCAGACTCCTTGAGATCGGAAGAGCCAAAATACAGGTAATTTCTAGAACTATGTCTAGCCTTTCATGTAAACAGAATATTTCATCTATAGTAGTTGTGCACTGCTACCTAGTTATGTTTGCAAATAGATGCAATTTGTTTGCTCTAATTCGCCCTCCTGATTTGCTCCTAATTTCCTAAGTATTATGTGTCATTTTAGCCACAGGATTCCCTTTCTCTCTACTGGGAGATGAAGCCACAACATTTGCCTTTTATCTTTTCTCAGCAGCTCTGCAGTTTCTGAGTGCAAAGTCAGTTAAACAATTTTCCTGTTTTATCAGTTTTACCCAGCACATGTTGTTGCTGCTGAGTTTGCTGTGGGTGCCACAAACTGCTCTGCAGAACAAGCTAACGACAATGTGGAGGCTTGTCAGCTGCTGCCTGAGGATCAGTCTGTAAGTATGGCAGCACATCAGCCCCAATCTCCCCAGCTCTGAGGTAGAAAAGCAGCATCATGCTGGAATGTGCTTGCACTGGAGCAGGAATAGACCCCTGTGGGGCTCAAAGTGCAAGAGATGTGTACTATCATGATATGCTTTTCAATATACCATTCCTATAGCTATATCACACATTTCTCTTGTCTCTGAGGTATCTGGACTGAATTCTAATGGATCTGAATATATTTGAAAAAACCTTGAGGACCAGAGAGAGAATATTTTTGATCAACAGAACGTATATTATTGTTTACTCTTCTTAAAATGAGTGCCTGACAAAATCAGGCTCTTTGTACTGGACAGTAGACAGTCACATAAAAACTGTTTCCCATTCCTACAATTTCAGTGCTGTCAGTGTGCTTTGTTTCGATGTACTGGCTCTTGAGAATTATACTGTATACTTCATCATGTTAAAATTCTTCTCTTTCTGATGAAATTGGGTCCTAGGCAGTTTTAGTGGATGGGAGCCTTTTACCTAGATTCTTATGCACTCTTACCCTCCCTTGTATTCAGACATATAAAGGCTCTTACTCTAGTAGAATATAGGAGTTTCACTTATTTGCTGGTTATGCATTTAAAGAGCTTGCCTTTTAAGACCAGACGCTAAAAAGCAAGCACTTTACTGCTCAGATAAAACATGAGAACAGGTACCCATTTCTAAATATGATGAAATTAAAAATTTTAATGCAGGCCCTCTCTCTTTTCTAACTGTTTTCCTTTGACTGTGTTCTGCTTTGTCAGAATTTTGGTTTCTGCACAGCAACGATGGTAAAACGTCCCGTACAAGACCTTAAGGTGGACTGCCAGTTGTACGGACATCAGGTACCAGCTCCAGATATTCCCTTGCTTTCCTGGGTATTCTATCCTACTGGTATTGCTAAAAGCCATCATCTTGAGTTTACTTCTTTCACTGCAGACTGCATTAGCTATCTGTGATAACTTGAGTTTAACTTTGTATCCTAAAAGCCAAGGTAAGGTAGCTCCTGACTGTCCTATGGATTTATGTGCTGGGAACTATATCACCTCTGCCATCCATGCTTAACACAAATTGTCCTCCTGACCATCTGGGAGATTTGCATGTCTAGCAGGGCAAAGGGAACCAAACTCTGCTCAGCTAGAGGGATGGGGCAGATAAATGTAAAATAGAAATCAGCATTGTGGTAGATTAAATCAGCTGGAGGCTTTTAGTAGTCCTGAGATGTGACTGAATTCAGGGACCCTTACCTGCACTGCTATAGCAAGGGGAGGGAAACACATGAGCTTGACCTGAGTACTTTCCAGGTATTTTAGCCTACATTTGATCTCAGAAGGACAAGGTGGTGGTTGAATGCTTCCTCTGGGCAAGAGCTCTTGGTAACTCAATAGTAATTAGCTGTCTAAGAGGTATATGAAAGAGAAGATGAGACAGCTGGTCTTGAATGTTTCGCCAGCTGTGCAGGTGGCCCTGAAAGTTCATACAGCACAGAATTTGGTCCTAATGCTTCACCAGCTATAAAAAATGTGTTCCTGGGTTCCTGTGCACGTGTTCAAATGCAAATCAGACTTCTGTGATGGTCAGGAACATTTATACCTGGGTTGCAGACCTATAGCTAGGTAGGAACAGGGTACCTAGAAAGATATCAGTGACCTGTATGTCATAAGCCCCAGATCACTGAAAACCAACACAAACTGTTTTTCTTTTCCAGCCTGGAGTTAGCTACGCTCATCCAGGTCAAGACACATCAGCAGGACTGCCGCCCAGTGCCGTAGGCTTCACTAACCATAATCTTGGGCTTGCCCACAATAACCCTGTTGCATCTGAATCCAGCTCTTCAGAAATTTTGCGTTCCATGCTCTCAGCAAAATCAGTAACAAAGAGAGCAGTTGCAGAGGCTGCTCAGCATGACAAAGTGCCTCGCCCAGTTGGCTTTGTGCCTCCTCCTCCTCCCTGCCCTGGGAAGATTCGCCATTTTGATATCTAGGCTGTGTTTCAGACATGCAATGCAGCCAAACCGAAGGATCAGTGCAGCAGCAGCAGCAACAACACAGACCACAATATCGAGTACAAATAGGTGAGAACACTTGACTTTGAGCCCAAATGAGTTTTGCCCTCCAGACAGCAGAGCAGTGGTCAGGATCTTGCAAAGGCCTGCTCCAAAATATAGATGGCTACAACATATAGCAGTAGTTTTCTTTACATACAGGGATTCTCTAGTTAATATAGAAAATATTGTTTCAATGAAATTGTTGTAAGAGCTATACAACAGTTGTAGCTTTGTGCTAGAAACACCACCCCAAAGGTTAGTTCACAATAAAATGTTCAATGCTTTGCTACCTTCTGTCTGTGTATTAGCTGTCAAGTATCTCCTTCACAGCATTATGAGTCATATTCTGGGCTTGATTTCAAAAACACTAAGCTCCTGCACTTCTCATCAGCTTCACTGGGATGTGTGGGTGCTGAGCACTGCGGAAAATCAGGTCAGACCTCTCTTTTGATCACACACCAATAACACTAAAGAAGTGGCAGGAAAAAAAGTATTTTTCCCTTCCACCTGTAATGTTTTCTAGCATGTACCTACTTTTGATATCCACCAGAAGTACCTCAAAACTTTTGGACATGGCACAAGAGCATCCATGTCTATGAAAATAACAGAGAATCAGGACACACTCATTGTTGGCAGGCTGAAAGCATCAATCCTTCTAGACAAATACATGTGTATTGTCTGTCTTCCATCAGACACACAGGTGCAGTATAATCATGGGGTTGTGTATGGTCTGTATGCATACGAGGAAATGCCAATTCAGGGAATAAAAAATATACGACAGACATGTATCTCAGATAACAGGACCCAGACAGTGATGGCAATTTACCATTGTCCTAGCAGTCAAATCTTCCCTGAATTTCTGGCACATGTTTGAGGCAGAATCTATTCTAGGTAGAGAATTAATAAGGGGCTGGGGCCAGAAGGATCTTTACAGCCAGCCAGACTGGAATTCTGCAGGCCCTGGGGAGCAGTCTAAAAGACAGTCATGAATCTTTAACCAGGAACAGCACTTGCTACAAGATAATTATCATGCAGGCAGCAAAAAATTGCAAAACACATGTCATTTCTGAGCTGTTTCAAATAACCTGTCCTGTTCTCCTACGTACAACCCTCCAGTACTCAGTAAGCAACACAACTAACATTTGCTCTTGGTGATGGTGCAACATCTCACAACACAGAAAGGTTCTGCTCTGCTGTGTTAATGGGAAAGGGAAAAGTCATTGGCACTTGCACCAGCACTTCAGCTGGGTGTGTAGAGAGGAAAGAAAAAGGGAAAATAGCCCAGACTCAATAAACAGTAGTCTAATGTGATGGCAGCACACTGAGGGCAAGCTCTGCCTGTGAAGGTAGCAGCTCTCCCCTTTCAAGCAAATGCTGAGTATTGCAGGAAGGGTGTTGTAGGCAATTGCACCAGCCATGGCCAATCAGTAGCTCAGGGAGTTTTTGCTTGTCTGTAAAGCAGTGACTCCAGTATATCCTGCATGCAGACATTCCTTCAAAAAATGCTAGTACTAAGCTGTAGAAATTTCTTAATGCAGTAAGATAGGTGGTCTTCCTATCTCAATGCATGAGACACTGTACAGGATTTTATGAAACGGCAACTATTATGTTTTGCATCACTGTAACAACAGAAACATGAGACTTTTCAAAACTAGGAATCATCTTAACTAAACCATGGAAATTGTCTTGTATATAATCAAATAAGAACTAAGTTATAGAAGAGAGAGTGTTTTCCAGGCTTAGAAAATTTTCTAATGGCAGAAACAGTATGTTTATAGAAAGGATCCCTGCCCATGGGGATCTCTGAACCCTAGAAATGCTGCATTTTCTTGTTGCCTTTTCCAACCACACAAAGCAACGGTATTTAGCAGAAACATCTGCAGGCTCCATACTTCACAGATGTTCTCCTACACCTGGTATAACCACTCCCTTGCTTTCTAAAATGGTAAGAAATTTTTTTTTTTTCTGTGCATTGCACTTTGGTAGCTGCACTTCGTCTTCTTTCTCCTTAACACCTGCCCTGTTAAAGACAAATCATGCCCCCTTTCAGATCCGTTTTCCATGATTGTTTTGAAGCAATCTCTTTGTCTCCTCCAAATATAGCCCCATTTTCATGCACCTGGGCCTTAGTAACAGATTCAGTCCTTAACAATAGATTCTGTGGGTAACGAGAGATATGAAATGGTGATACATAAAATACAAATGCCTCCTCTCTTGAAATGCAGCATGAAGAGTTTTGCCAGGTCTGCATTGCTGGTTGACAATGCTTTTCAGCTTTCTCAAAAAGAAGAAAAAAAAAAAAGCATGTTTTGCAAAAGCGTATGTACTTCATGTGCTGCTTTGGCTGGACGCGCTTGGATTTCCCAGCTGTGTCCACGTTTTGAGCTCAGCTACTTCAACAGAGAAATATTTCCTTTCCAGGCAGAGTACAAAGAACAGTCAGGGATATAACAATTCCCTATTATAAGAAGCACCAACACAGCCAGTACTAACTGGCACCCATCTCCATAGAAATGCCACGCACTGTAAGGATAAAGAAAATGCGTTATTATCCTTTAGCTGCAGGGGAAGCATCCCCAGGCACAAGGAACAATGTGAGTGAGTCTGCATTGCTGCTTCTCCGGTTCCTGTACTATGGCTACAGCAGGATTCAACATTCACCCCTTGGATCCCTTCCCTCCGGGATACAGTCCATACATTATCCCTCACCCTGAGTTTGCAAAGCAACTGGTGACACATGAGGGGCTCACTCTAGCAGCCATGTGCTGCTTCTGTCCTGCTATCAGTTTTGCACCTCTGCCACCAAAGTCTTCTTAGAAGAGTTTCAGCTTCAGTGCTGTTGCAGGTCTTCTGGTTGTATGTGTAACCCTTCCCAGGTTTCTATGGACATTTCCTGAGACACATTCTGCTGTCTCCCAGAGGAACACGCTTTAAACATTTCTGGGCTAAGATTCTTTACACTGTTAGTAAAAAAAGAGACAATATAGAAATTTTTAACTACCCCAAACTTCACAGTAGTATTGAAGAGACAGTTACGCCCTTCATTTGCACTGTTTCTTCCTCACTCAATGTCACCTTCAAACCTAAAGGTACTTGGGGTCCTCCAACATAAATCTGCAATCACCAAGTCCCATGACAAAAAATAACAGCCAGAGTCTGGTATCCTTCAAGGAGAAATGCTGCAGAATTGCCCCTTAGTAGAAAACCAGTGACATTCACTGGGATACTCCCCAAGTAATGGTTGCTGTCACTTCTTCAGATCTTCAAGATAGCAGCTACTTGTAAAGTTATTTCCCCTTGTCTCCAGCATGGAGTTCCTGACAGATTCACAAGGCACACTGCTGCCATTTCAAACTAAAGGTTCTCCAGGCAGAATTTTCCATGACTTTTGAGAGGTCTCAGTGCCTCTAGGGCTAAGGGGTAGCATTCATCTGTAGGTATCCAGAGGAGTAGAAATGCTCACAGAATGAATCCAAACTGAGCTTTCTATCACGACCAAACTGACTGCATATAATAGTGTCAATATATTTGTTTACAATTGGCATTCAACAAATACAAAGCGCAAAATCAGTCAACCTTGTGGCACTTATCCATCTCCTGTTCAAATTACTGAGACCTTTGTCATTATTCTATTTGGGAGAAGAACTGGATCACTGACAGAGCAGAGCTGGAGCCAGGCCTGTTCTGCACGTAGGTTTATTCAAGCAAATCTGGTTTCTTAAGGATGCAGTTTTGTGTGTGTATTCTTATCCCTTGCCATGAGGTCAAAGTTGCATGATCTGCCCAGCGAAGTCCAAATTAGAGATGGAAAGCCAGGTGGAGAAAGTGTTCTCTGGTCTCAGAGGGAGCAACAACACTTCTGTAAAACCTTGTAATCATTGACTTAGTGTTTACTGTTGCAGTTCTAGGTTTAAAGGTGATGGTCAGTATATAACAAAAAGGGGGCACAAGTTTATAAAGAGACACGACTCCACTACAAAAGTCTGCGATCTCACTCAGGTCTCAGCCCCTCCATCCTGACTGACCACCCTGATCTGCAGCACCAGCTCTCCAAGCAGAATGGTTTGGCTTGTTTGGATGCTCTTTGGCATCCAGGTGCTTTGCTCCTGCACTGCTGTCCCTCCTGCCCGAGGAGCAGGGGCTGCACTGCTCTCCTCCCACTGTGATGATGCTACAGTGGAGGAGGCTGCAGACCTGGCTCTCCGCCAGATCAATGCTGACCAAGAAGAGGGCTACGTACTCAGCCTCTACCGAATTGTCAGCGCCCGAGAACAACTGCAGGTAAGTCACCCTCTTGCTCAATATGTTTCTCCCTGTGTCTATCACTTTTTCTTAGAAATATCTATTTGAACAAAGAAATATTTCAAAAGGCAAATGCAAAGTTCCATTCACAGGACTCCAGAGGCCATGTCAACTTTATGCACAGACTAGAAACAATTTCATCACCACTGTGGGCAATTAGAGAGCAAATCTCAGTCATGACTCTCTGCTGCCTGCCCTTGGAATAGCTCCAGGCATCAGTTCAAATTTGATATGAAACTCCACTACTCTGATTTAATTTCATTTTACACCTTCCTCCCACTGCCTTGAGCAGTTGGAGTGCAAAGGCTAGTAAGTCATCGTGTGTTTTGCACAAAAGATGTAAGCGCTAACAGGTGTAAACGCATCCCGCTTGGGACCAAGGAATTCTTTTCCAGACCTGTAAAAGATGACTCATTGTCCAGAAGAAACCTGAAACCAGTTCAAGGGCAAAAAATACACTGGAAATACCTATAGAGTATCACTCACATTTCCTCAAGTATCTCATTTCTCTGTGTGTGCTTAATTTATTACTATTTTGTGTTACAATAACTGAATCTACTGGCACTAATTATGGACAGCCTGAAATGAATTCACAAGGGCGCACAACAGATTAGGCACTAAAGAAGCCTGCTGCTAACATTCCCTGCAATTCCTGCTCACTTCCCATAAGCTTACCTGAAAGGCTGAGTTCAGAACTCTATAGAAAATTAGGCTTGTTGCCAGATGCTTAAAGATCTGTACTGGCAAAGATATGACATTTCTTCCTGCTGCTCTTACAAGGACATGGTTCCTGCAGACACACTGTGGACTCCGGCAACCTGAGATTTCACAGCTAAAGATGCTCTGCTGTGCTTTGCACTATGTTCTCTATATTGCTTTGTTCAGGTGACAGAATGTGCCCTCTAAGCAACTGGATCAGGTCTCTTCAGAATTTTTCCACTTGGTTCATGTGACCTGACCCAGAACCCACATCAGCAGTCATGGAGTTAGGTTCTCGGACCTCCCTCCTGGGGCTATTTCCTATTGAGAATAACTAGAGCCCCCTATGACTGCCCTAGAGTGCAGCATGGTGCATGCAGATGTGCTGTAAACCACCTAAGTCATCTCCAAACTTCTTCCTTCACCCATGCCAAAGATATCTCAGCACAGGAGAATTTTGGTCCTTGGCTGTGATTTGGTCTGTCACTTAATTCCCTAAAGACTTAGCTTATTGCTTCAGAGCAAGCATACTTTGTTCATCTCAGGGTTTAATTTACTTATTTACTTTTATTCTTCCTTCTTTTTTTTTTTTTTTTTTGCATCTAATATTTGTATCCCGTAAATAAGGTATTTCAAGACATTGCAATAACAAACTAGATATTCTCAGCTCTTTGTCCTATTTTTGCTGCTGCTGGGACTGAGTACACAAGGAGAAGTCAGCAATGTCAAGAGGGTTCATGGACAGTAACAGCCTTATGCCACTTCCCATTACTCTCAAAAAAATAAAGAAATTTTTTTTTTCCCTGCACCAGTCAGTGGTCCTTCTTCTCACTTTCTTAACCGGTAATGAGGATAAAAACATTTTCAAAGTTACTTCAAATTCAAATCTGCCCTTAAGCAACCTGTGGTTCAGCTTTGCTCTAATTGAAACTAATGAGCCATCTGCTATTAACTTATATGCAAGTAGGACAGAGCTTGCTTTCATACAAGATACTCACGATTAGCTTCATTGACAGGCACTTAACCAAAATTACAAAACATGCCAAAATATTTCATTTCTTTCCCTTGCACCAGGTCACCCTACTGCCACATCTCCTCTGGTTGCCAGGCTGCCCAGCACATGTTGCAGCCTGGCACCAGCAGCAGGGCTGAGCAAGGGATCTTTCTGGCAATGCAGGAAAGATATACAACTTTTTATTCAATACTAAGCAGATATCAAAAGGCCTTTGCATAATGGTCTTTTAATGAAAATTAAAATAAGGATGATTAAACCTTCAGTGATCTGCTGAGCTCTGAATAAGCCCCAAATTATCCTTTCCCCAGTGGAGGATGATACATACAGAAGCAGGTAGACCAAAAGATGTGTAGATTTTATAATAACCTCATCTGCTTATTAGAGCTAGTATTATACAAGAGAGCTATAGGCAACAAGAAATACAGTTTGGTCTGCCCTGGTTGCATTTAGTGTTTCTAATATCACCAAGCTTTATAATCAATATTCGTGATCCAACTGAGGAAACCCATCTAACACCAAACACATTTCATGATAAGAACATTTCTTTAATGAAGTATAAGTGTGCTTTTGCCTCCAGAATACCTTAACAATCATCTTGAAAGTTCAAGTCACCATTTCCAACTATGGGACTCCTTAAAGATACATATTTTTCTTGGCTATTTCTTCTTCATGTGGACAGTCTCAGTTATGGCTTTTTTCTCATAGAAGTTATATTTAAGGTTACAAACTTGTACCAAATGCTGCACTACTCAAAAACAAATTTTCAGCAAATAGCAATTACTCTTTGACCAGTCTTACTTTGTGTTTATTGATTTAAGCCCTATTAGCTATCGTATTAAAGAAACATATCATCATGGTGTTTAGGTATCTTGTACGTAAACAGAAAATTATGATTAGTTCCTTCCACAGAAGGATCTCTGCAGCCAGATGTGGGGATACTGCTGTGCCACTGCACAAACAGTGCTGCTGCACCTCAGCATCACTCTTTGTCAAAACAGCTTTTGATCTTTTCACAGCCTTCAAAATGACACTTATAATTAAACCTCAGGATTAGAGTAAGCAAACCTGAGAGCTCAGTGCAAGGCATTACCAGATCACTTTATAGAACACTTAAGAGAAAAGAGACAATATGAAAATACAAAAAATCATAGAAAGCATGAGAAGTTGCAGATGTAAGAACAGAACTAAGAGACAGTGATAACAAAACAATTTAATCATTCATTATTTTCTATTAGTTTTGCTATTTAATATTTAGAGGGTTTAATATTACAAGTATATATGGTAGAGCTCACATAAAATCACCATCCCAGAGACCTCTCTAGGGTGTGATCAGTGTACTTTGTATCACTCGATCTCCTCAGAACTCCAGAGCAGATACCACTTAATGGTTTTCTAAGCAGTATAAAGACAAAAAAATCCAGCAGTACTCCAGCTTTATGTGCCTATCAACTGGTATTTAGTCGCTGTTAAACAGAAACCAAAACTGAAGCCAAAATTATACAGACACTGGCCGCAGACTTCTGCAAGACTGCTGCCCCATTTAATGCCTTCTCCATAAATCAATGAAATCAACCAGGGATCAATGAATTCTGCTGTCACTCAGCTTTGGTTTTTCTCCCCCTTCAGCAAAGACATAACCTCAGTCTAAACATGCAGCTAATGCCCACATCTAAGTTCTTGAGGATGTATAAATGACAGCTGCCCTCTTTCCAGCATTCCACTAAAGATATAAATAAAACATGATCCTACTAAGCTGTATCCTTGATAAATATGCTGGAAAGGTGCTTATCCCCATCTACAGTGGAAGCAGAATGAGGAGCTGCACCATGCAGCACCTCATGTTCCTGCACTACGTGATGTAAGCACTAGATATACAGAGCTGTACTTTCAGTCCTTCCTTGTACTCTTGACTGGAAATATGACTGCCCAAAAGTTGAGCCTGAAGTGTTTTGTGCACCCTGTGCTGCAGTGAACTCAATAAAGGTTTCTGGACTTAAGCACAGGTCGGAACTCAAGCACTGGACTGAAGCTTTATGTGAGTCTGAGACATTCATGTGACTGCAAGGTCTCTCACAGCACTCTCTGATAGCTGAGAGAATATTTAAGCTTCTGCATCCATGCAGCCTTTTCCTCTTTACAGCAAATGCAAAGCACCCACACTTGAAGAAGACACTACCCTAAGAAATAAGATATTTCTCTTTCTAATGCCTACTGGGAATGTTCCATGTTAGCAGTTTTTTATTAGTTGTGGTATTTATCATGGCATTCTTATTTCAGGCAAAATAACCTACCTTTCAAATCTGATGATAAAATGCAGTTGACAATGAAAACATCAACATGTTTAGTCTTTACTCTTGGGTTCTGGTTGGTACCAGAATCAGAAGGATAAAACTGACCAACTGACTGCTCTTCATGTAAAGCTGGCTAGCTGCATGACCAAGCCTGTTCTAACAGGGCCTGAATTTCACCTGATGTGCCACTTTGGTCACAGAGAGTGTTCAGTTTTCAGGATATCTGTGCATTCCACCAGTGTGTTTTCCATTTCTCCATCTCTCCTTTTTATGTATCCCTACTTTGTTTAATACAAAACTGGGATGTGACCTTTTTGTTTCTTGTTTTCAGATCACTGGTTCTGTCTTCTATCTCATCTTGGATGTAGTAGATACTGAATGTCATGTACTCAGCAAGAAGTTGTGGAAGAACTGTAACACCAGACCTGCTCATTCAACTGTAAGGAGTTTATTTTTCTATTTATCTCAGATATGATGAGCTATTCAGGTACTGCTGATGACAACAAAATCCCTACACCTGCATTTTTAGTGGGCAACAAAGCTTACAAAAAATCAAGACCCATTTTATAATATCCACAGTTTTCCTCTGTACCTTCTTATCAGTTTATAGACTGGTAAGATTTATCTTAAAAAGTGAAAATTAAAAGAAAGTTTTCAACCAGAGTTAATAAATAGACCAAACTAAATAGCCATGCTAGGACACTATTTATAATAATGGTTTACTTTTTATAGCAACCCTGTAAGAGTTGATTTTAAAGACAGCCTGTCAAGGAGGGAATAAAAAAATTCACTTTTATATAACATGTGATTTTTAGTTTAGTTTAATTCCACTTTTATTCTGGCAACTTTGCAAAAATTGCACTGAAATAGGAGAAAAAGGAAAGCTCAGCAAGATAAGCTGCAAAGACAGAAAGTGGTTCAAGACTGTTCCTAGAGGTGACCAAAAATATTCTGAACAAGTGAAAAAAAAAACCTCAGAAAATGAAAAAATGACAAGAAACAAGTTTCACATGAAACATAAAAAACGGAAGTTATGATTAAATTGTCCTGGACTGCTTCTAAGGTCAATAAATTTTAACTCTTCAATGAAATCTAGAAAAAAGTAAAAAGAATTCTGCTCACTTCTCATTACAGTGCTTTCACCAGGAAGAGGGCGCAAAGCCTATATGGTTGATATGGTTTCAGTGAAGCCAAGAAATGCATGTTCAGAGGCCTTGATCACACATGTAGGAATATCTAAGAAGCTCTCAGAGAATATACCTTCAACTCTTAAATAGAAAGGTACAATGGATATTAATAGGCCAGTAACTTTTCTGCCATAATGTCAGAGTTTTTTGTGTGCAGGAGTGACCCTACTGCACCACAAAACTGATTTATGCTCCTTTCTACCATTCTCCCTATGATTATAGGGAAAAAGGGGAAGGCGGAAGACAGGTGACTGGATCCAGACACTCTGAACTGGTCTCTGGGTTTAAACTTTCTGGGTTCCAGACACAGACCCAGACCCTGGGGCAGAAGCACTCTGTGACACTTGGGCACTTCTCAGCTTCCAGAAGTGTGGCCCTGAACAGGCCACGCTGCAGACAAGCACTGCATCTGTATAACTCAGAATCACACCAGGTGATGAGTCGGCCTTTTATTTCTAAAGGAGATGCTTAGAAATGTGCTTCACTGTCATTTGAGTATTAACAAAACTTTTGTCTTGAAATGAATTCCATGATTGCAAGAAGAAAAGGAACCACTCCTTTCTAGGTACTAGACGATCAGTGCAAAGGATGCAATGTTAATTGTTTTGAAATGTTTATATTGTTTCAGGTTTATGGTCAATGCAAAGCAATTATCTACATTAATCAGGCAAGAAATATTGCTCATCTGAATACTTATGAGTGCACTTTACAACAAGGTATGTCTTTAACACACTCTTTATAACAGAACTGGAAAAACTCTTTGCCAAATAGCATTACTTTAAATTTTAAATGTAATTATGACACTGCAGTATCTCCATTAGCTTCAGCTGCCCTGATTTTCTCAACTCAGTGATCATAAGGCCGGGGAGGTCCTGCAGCTCAAAAGAGTTCAGTAATAACTGTTTTAGCCTCTGGGACGCTCAGCAGAGCCTCTGTATTGGCTTTTACCCTCTGAACCAAAAAGCATTTATATGGGTTTGTGAAAGGCAAGGATAAACAGCAAGCCCACTGTCAATAGGCTGACTTTTCCTTCAGTGTCTCTGCCTCCACTACAATATTTTTATGGGTCTGCAAATACATAAAGATTCAAAATTATTGAGGGACTCAAACCACAATTTGTTACTCCACAGGAGTGGAAGACAAGTGGGCAGGGTTGGGGACATAGATGCATTTACAGTGACCTACACTATCAACACGGTCTTATGGTTATGCCTTCTCTAATGACATTGTTTTGTTGGAATAAAAAGTTCCACGCAGATATATTTGGTCAATATGTCCTGACTGCCCAGTTGATGACAGTCCAACTAAGCCTGAATATTTGGAAGCTGCTGTTCGAAGTCTTGCCAAGTTCAATGGAGAGAGTGAACAAACTCATTACTTCTCTGTCCTCAATGTCACAAGAGCTTCAATGCAGGTAAGCCAAGACTCATCTGATCTCTTTTAGACCTCAAGAAATATGGAGCCTCCAGTTCTACATTTTGTTATGTCTTATAGATTGCTTTGATTTTGTATTTGTATAGTACAGAGAATACTTTTATGCAGAATTCTCCTGATCTTCTTGATCCAAGACTTTGATTCCATTTATTGCAAAAAGAAGGGCTTTGTGCAAAAGTCAAGACACAGATTTGCTTCCAAAGTTCAGGAAGGCTTCACTGTGAGCTCTTTCTTCTTCTACCACCATGAATTAGCAACTCCCTAACAGAAAGTATTTAATAAAGCACAGTCATACTTTCCAACATAAACCCACAAGTTACTGAATGAGTTTAAGCATGGTTTAAAACTAATTTTAAACTAATAGCAAGTTCATAATCTCATGGCTAAGTCCTCTTTGTTTACCACATTATTTTCTGGTCTCTCTAAAATCCAGGATGTGTAGATAGCAAAGTAGTTTTTCTTCTTTGTCTCAAACTGACAGATATTACTACAATATATTATTTAATCACTTCCATTTTCCAACCCCAATATCAGAAATAGTATAATGATCCTGTTAATTAAAACAAGAAATTGTCAACAAGACACTGAAGAGGGTCTTTGGCTATGTAGTTCTGTGTGGATGCTAACATGACAAAATCCAAACTCTTATCAGTTATGCCAATCCATGAGTTACTAAGACTGTGCATATATAAGTGAAAAATGACCAGGCAAAAAAGCAGCATCAGCAAACAAACATTCATTGTAACACAACTAGCAGTAATGCCCCAAGTATCACTTTTGCCTTCCAGACTCAGCAGTTGTTTTTCAGCTGTTTCAAGGTCAGTAGAATTCTTTATTTTTCCTGACACATGCACAAGTTCTAATTGCCACTGGCCTCTCATTTACAGTGGGTCATTGGTCCTGCATATTTTGTAGAGTTTTTAATTCAGGAGACATCTTGCTCCAAAAATGACACAGTTGCTGACATCACCATGTGTGAGCCACTTCCACCAGAAGGAGCTGTAAGTACTTTTCCTTGCACAAATACCAGTTTTCCAGATACTATGATTCTTCGGTGAATACTAAGTATTTATCCCCTTGGCTCTTTGTAGACAAAATCAAAACCCACAGTCATGTTTTTATGGATTGTAGCTCTATACTGTCTGGCAACTCTACAGACTGCTTTAGAATAGAGAAACATTTGTTCTGAGTTCCTACCAGAAGTTCATGAGCAAAGAAAATAGAAAAAAAAAACATCTAGAAAAAGGTGGAGTAGCCATCACCTTTTACAAAACTGAATGAGTCTTCAGAATTTCTTCCAAGGAAACATAGACAATAAACCTCAAGTAATGCATAGAGAGTATATTCATACTACAATCAGGTCAGCTAAGGAAAACATAAGGGAAAAAATGAAGAGAAACTGGAAGACGAAACAGGCATGTTGTCAAGAGAAAACATTTCAAGCCCCATCTTAAACGAGATCCAAGCCATGATACCTACAGCGCAGTACAAACACAGCTACTAGAAACAGCAATTTTTTTCACAGTTTCTTTCACAAGTATGGCGCGAAATTGGTTTTGTGTAGAAAATTATATTATGTTCCACACACAACTTGCCTGCATAAGGATATTCTGCTTCAGGAGAACTTAAGCAAGCTGTTGTAGCTTGGCCTTAAGTAGACAGCTTATTTTTGCTATTGTGTTACCTAACCCTCCTTTGCAAACACAAGGCCTTTTTGAAAACGCTGCCTGCCTTTGTAAGGTTGCCAATCCCAAAATAAAAATTTGCCCAAGCTGTTTATCCCTACAAATGCACTTAGAAGCTATAACTATTCAGCCTTTCATAATCACTTATTTTACAAGATAGGAGCTTAGTATCATTGCTCCATGTGAAAAAATGCTTGTATTTTCTTCTTACAGCAAATCGGTTTCTGCAAAGGCTCTGTAGTAAACAGTCACATGGAACAGTTTGTCACAATATCCTGTGAAATCTACAGTCAGCAGGTACTTCTTAATCTAATCTTAATATTGCAAGAGTAATACTCCTTTGCAAAACCAGTATTGAACTTCTGAAAGCCCATCCATTTTTAAGTTTTCTTATTCACGAAGAAAGTGATAAGGCCAGATCAGGAAAAAAATCTCTCTTGTGACAAAAGAGACTGTTGTTGGGTGGATAAAAAGGCAATAGAGTGAGTATAGAGACAATCAGGTAGAATGTATTCAGAATGTTCTGCAATGAAATTGCTAATCAGAAAGGGAATGCAAGGGGCCATTACTGTAGTTTCTGAAGTTTCATGCACCCTGCGACAAGAAGTAGTTACATCTGATTATCCTTTGAGCTTCTGTTCTGTAGCTGGTTTTAGAAGACTAGAGATGCAGTAGATCCTTAGAGTGAAGGATAATATTAATATCTAAAAGAATTTGGAATTGCTTCAATTTAATAATAATTAAAGAATTCAAAGAATAATGCTTATTCCTTGTTATTTAGGATCCTGCCACTGAAGAGGAAAACCAGGAAGCTAATCAGACACCTGCAAAATCCAAGCAGGATCAACAAGCTTCCCCTTCAGATGCCAATCCTTTCTCCCCACATCTGGAAAAAACAGTGGGCAGGGTAAAAATTCTACCCCCTTCGAATGAGGACATCACTTTCCATAGCCTACGAGAAAGTCAAAATGAACATAAAGACAGAAAGCCAGTTCCACCTAAGGCTGTAGGATCTACACCAAGTCTTGATGGAGAAAAGACTCAAGTAAACAAACCAGACTTGACCAAACCAGTCACTGGACCAGTTATCCTCCCTTTTCCTGAAGAACCTTCTTTATCAGATTCATGCCCAGGAGAAGCAAAGCAGACGGATAGCATCCTCCATCCTTTGATAACTAGAAAGCCTGCCACAGCCTAGCCAGCATCCAAGCACCTCAACTATCTGTAACAAAATAGCAGCCAAAACGGCAACATGGTTTTCAATTTGTGTAACATCTTCAAATAAATAAATGGTTTATTACAGTCTTCATCTTTGGCGTTCTCAGTTTTAAGAAAGCAGAATAGGTTGGGAAAAGAAATTTAACTGGAGCATTTTCCAACAAAAGTATTTTGCTTTTAATTCCCAAATTCCTCCCGTCAGGCAGAACATGAAGGAAAGGTAACTGTGGAGGGTAAAAGTACTTGCAGGGCTGGGACAGCACAAAGACATAAGAAAAAAATATCCTCATTAGCAAAAGTCTGTCAGGGCCCAGTGCAGGATGGCTGCACCCTAAGGGATGGTGAGATGGAGCCAAGTGTGACAACCAGGCTGGCAGGGCAGGGACCTGTCCCGTGCTGCCTGAGGGAGGTGACCAGGGCACACTCAGGGATGGAAGTTAGGTTATAGGAAGAAGCCAGTTCACCACATCAGTTCAGGGATGGTGAGGCAGTTCTGACATCAAGCCATGAATGTGAGTTAGCAAGGCACGGTCAGGGCTGGTGTGGTTATGGCAGCTAGAGACAGGCACAGCCCTGTGCTCTCCAAGCAAGTGCGCAGTGACAGGACAGGTGTGAGGGAGAAAAGGCTGCAGCTCTGAACCTGGGTCAGCATCCACTGTGTCTGTGACCAGGCCCAGGCACAGCTGCGATGTAGCAGGAGCTGGAACTCTGGCAGGAGCCCAGATGCTGCAGCCTCAGCTTAAAGCAGCTCCTGAGGGAAGCAGGGTGGAGTGAGCCCTGGCCATGGCCTCCCTGCAGCACTGCCCAGGAGCCTGTCCCCAAGATCACCAAGGAACAGCCCCGGCGTGTGGAGCCTGGCACCCGGCACCAAACCCTCCCAGAGCAGGGACGCTCTCGAGGCCCTTAGGCTGTCACAGCACTGTGACAGGCCATGAACAGGGAACAGCACTTCCAACACTACAGAACGTTAAAAGCTAGTGAGGTTTTGCTGTTCTGTGGGCAAACTTCTTAATCATAATGTGAGGAGCTTAGCTTATTTTTTAATTTCCTGTAGATTTCAAGAAAGATTAATTCTTTCTTAATGCTTCATACCTTACTTAAAGCATGTGGAAGACCCTACATACACGTGAAATCTCTGCACATAATTCTGACTGGTGGAGGATCAAGCCCAGGCTATTCAGATCCTTACACTCTACTGACGCTGCTGTGCAGGAAAAACAATGATTTAAAAAATCAGCCTAATTCTTTCTTGAGATAGATCATATTAACTGCTTTATAATAAAAGCCACAGGGAGACTCCACAGCCTGCAGCTAAGAAAAATCGATTTCACTAAAGTCAGATATAGTAATTGTACTGACAGAAACAAATATAAATAAATGAGAAGACAAGAAGAAAAAGAATGAACACAGGAAAGAAATGTCATCTGTGGCCAGGAGTACACTGATATTTGCAATAACTATGTGGCTTGTATGAGACCACAAAGCCTTTTTCTAGTTGCCACCAGATCTGTAAAACCATTTGTTCAAAACAAAATCAATAAAATATTATTGTTTCTGAAGCATTTATGATAGTGTATCATCCCTAGAGATCCTGGATAATTTCTGCATTTAAAGAGCCTTTCAACAAAAAGTTATGGTTTGGTCAAAGTATCCTGGCATTAAACAAGTCGATTAAAATGTATTATTTTATTATTATAAATAAAATATAAAGTATTATTTTATTTTGAGTGGGGACAAAATAATACTGAAATATTGTATGGAGTTATATTCACAGAAACTACGTTTGCTTTTTCAGCCTGCAAAACTCTTACAAACATAAATTTGATACAAAGGAATAATTTAATTGCTTCAAAGACTGAAATAAGCCAAAAAGTGATGTGTGAAACATATCAACTGAGCCAAAAGTAATTCCATTTCAATCCTATTCCATTATGAGAAATTTCAATATATTTTGGTTTCATTCACTTCAGAGTAGAAAACCTTTCAAAATCAGATAGTTCTCAAAAATTTCTAAAATTCAAATTCTAACTAATTATTATTGCAGTAGAAGCTCTAGACTGTGTCAGCATTCCCTTTTTTATCAAGTAATTGAATTACAGCATCTTGGTTTTCCCTTGGGAAGTTTCACCTTTGCCAGCTCAGGCTTCTCTAACACAACCAGTGTGTTCTACTTCCCTGGACAGGAGCCTCTGATTTGCCATATGCCAAAATCTGGGACACCAGGCACTGCTCCATGGCCTCACACAGAGCACCCATGGCTGCCTTTAGTGAGTCAGGGAACAGAGCACTGGGGCAACAGCCTATCACACTTCAGGGATTTTCAAAACGCTGGGTTTGCCCCTCTTTTCAGTTAATTACCACACTTCTCACTTCTGCTGCAGAGTCCTTTTTATTAACTGTTTGCATGTTGATTCTATTCTCACAGTGGCTCCATCAGTTTAATGACACTACTGAGACTTTTATCAACATACACAACCAGATTCTTCCTCCAAAGGAGCACTGGGGAAGAAATCAACTTCATTAACTGCTAGTAACAGCCAAGAATACCCCATTTCACTCAGTTCTTTTTCTTGACTACAGCTCCTTACAACAGTAAACTGAACAGCCACAGTGAGTGGAGATAAATGGAATGGAGTTGGCGTGAACATAAGCAGGGGGAGTTATAGGGGACATTGGAAAGTCTGGATCCACGGTTTTGAGCTTTCCATTTGGATACTGTGTAGCCTGTTCTGCAGATGAGGCTCAGAAAATTACATCAGAATCAGTATTTTCCCTAACTTGGATCTGGGATTTGGGTTCAAACACTTCTCTGATTTAAAAATAAACAGCAGCAGGGGTGTTTATCTGAGCAGAAACTCCATCTCCAATACAGATCAACAAAGCACCAGTGGTCAGTGCAGAGTCATGAGCATTTCCTTTATTTGCTGTGGCCACTCCAGCATAGAGTCCAAGTGCAGTTTCAGTGTCACCTGGGCTACCACCAGTGTTTACCATAATTGAGTCCCAGTACTGATGTCGAAGATTAAATTCTTGAATTACAGGTAGGAGACTGGGGTTGTGCAGTTTCTGTGTTTCCTTTGTCCTCAGGACATACCTGGATACCATATCCATATGGCATTGATGTTATTAACAGCTGGTAGCATTTAGTAAGCAAGACTTCAAATCCTGCTGCTGATTCAGCACATTTATGCCAGTCTGTGAGTGGGCCAGCACTGCTGTGTTCTCCCCCCAGCACACCCACATGGGCAGTCTGGTCTCAATACAGTTACTCTCTGAGACAGAACTGCAGAAAAATCCTCTTAAAAATATCCCCAGGTAGTGCTGAACCTCTCCATCTTCTGGCCTGGTCTCAGCTTCCAGCTCGTGAGCAAAGCAGCAGGCAGTAATTCACCTTGTGTCCCTCCAGCCACACCCCAAGTGCTCTTCACCTCCTGCCAGGACTCTGAACTGTTAAGTGCTGCTTTTCCTTGTCTGGCAGAAAACAGGCCAGTAACGCAAAGAAGCTCTTCATCCAGTCACTGGAGATGAGAAGCAGATGGATTTAGGCAGAAAATTAACAATTCATTTTTCAATTTTGTTTTACAGTTTTTCAACACTTATTGATCTTATGACATTGTGTCTTCCATTAATAACTTGTTATCTGGGCAATGTCCAGCTAAAATCTAGTCTGATGTTTACTTGAGCAACATTCCAATTTCACATGACCAACTTTTTTTATTCAGGCACAGATAAACAATGGTCGATGACCTCCAGGACTGTTGACATTTTTATCTGATATTTCCAATCTTTTATCTCAGAATACAGATGAGGCACCATGAATGCAAAAAAACGGGGCAGTAATATCCAAGGGATACAGAAGAAGATTTGCTGTCTTACTTATGCTTACACTGGCTATGCATTTGTTTAGATTTTTTGCCTATCCTTCTCCTACTCCTCTTTGGCCAACCAAACAGATTTCAAAAAGCAAGACCCAGACATCAAAGTTCTTAAGATGGGTTTAAAAACCAAGGTTTTTATAAAACAAGCTAAATAAAAATTCTATTTTTTCTGCCTTCAGAACCTACCTATTGCATACACTTCACAGTTAAGCATTTTCTTCTGCATCTCTGTGATTTGGAACTCCCTCTGACCCCATTCTTAACATCAAATTCTTAACCTCACCTTTTCCCCAGCCTCTCAAGCCCCTCTGCAAGAAGGTCAGTCTTTCAGCATATCCTTGCAGTCATCAATTTACAATTAGACAGTTTTTTTTCTAAAAAGCAATTTGCAGCCAAAGACACTGAGGACAAGACAAGAAATACTGACACCCTTTTTATTCCCTGTATTAGTCCTTGAGGTCTCCTAAGCAATGAGACTTCTGTAACTACATTGTCAACCTGCTCACTTGACAGTTTGTCTCCTCCAAATAGCTTTTGAACTTGAGGTCTGTTTGAATGAAATTTGATAGACAAGGTGATGAAACTTGCTACAAGTTTGATAAAAAACTGGTGACTGGTAAAGAAAAATAAGCTTCAGGCAGAGAGGGGAAGCTGTAGCTGCAGCTGCTGCTCTGAAAACCATAACCAAAGCAAATTTGTCTAACATTGCATTTGCATTGGGGGCATTCTGTTTACACCCAGCAAATAAAAAAAAGACGTCACATTTATATAATCTTCCATCCTACTTGGGGGCATTCCTGTTAAGTGCAGAGCCACCCCAAGAACCGCAAACCTTTTCTGGGTTTTGCATCAAGGCCATCAAGATTTGAAGCTCTGGGGAATTTCAGACTGAAAAAAAGTGTAAAGAGAAGCCATCCCATAATTCATCTGTAAACAACTGGAGCCACACTTGTCTGTGTTAGATGGGCTCTGGCCTGGGAGCAGGAACAAGAGCAGCTGCAGAGCAGCACAGTACGAGAAGGGAAAGGCCTTGCTGCCTGCACAAGTGACTGAGCTGTGGTGACACCAGCCTGGCAGTGTAGAAGGCAGAGAACAGTCTGCTCATAGCAGTTGTACTCCCAAGAAACCAGGGATGTCTGCAAATAGTTATGGCTGTACTTTAGAAAAGGACAAATTGGTTATTGCATATCATCTCCTTCATGTGTCAGCTCTCCTTTTCCTACCCCTCTAGTTTAAAGTTGTATTTATTAAATGTTTCACACACTATTTTTCAAGTGGGGAAGATAAGCCTCTTTTTGATGTGTTCTCCCAGTCCTTTGGAGAGGTTTGGGATGGATGTTTATTACCATATCCTTAAAGTCGGAATGTGGATCACCTCTTACTGTTGCAAGTCAAGCCTTGGTAAAAGTCATAAATGAGGTTTTGATACGCTACTCAAGAGACATGCTGTGTTTGGATAAATATTCCTATTCCTTTCAGCAATCTGTTTATAGAGATGGCTTCATTAAAGCTACACACAAACCTTACAAGTAATAAATATAAAAACAAAACAAGCTCTTAAAAAGATATCAAACTGAAAGAGAAGTAATAAAAATACATTATCCTGACTTAACTACAACCAATATTTAATTAACTGCTCTTACTGTGCCTGGAGTGCTTGTCCATGCTGTACTTTAATATACTCCAATCTTTCTTTTCCAAAGAAATAAAGGATAAAATTCTCTAGAGTGGGAACAGAATCTTACCTTTCTTCTGCAGTCAATTTTGCAGGAATTGCACATTTTCCACTGTTTGTTCATACTGTTTCAATTTCATACATAAAATATACCTAAGCTACGGTCAAAAACATGATGGGTGTCATAATGAACAACCCAGAACAGAAGAGGAAAAAAAGAACTATCTGCAAACAACAGACGGCTGAGGGAATTATGTTATAAATCGCCTAATCCAATGCCTTTCTTCAGTATCGCTGCCCATTTGAAAAAATTAACCAGTATTGTAATAAATTAATTGGGGTGCAATTTGGAACACAGCAAAGATTGGAATATTATTTTTAAGTGATGAGATATATTTCAAATGTATTTGATTATTTACACACATTTATTTCATTGCTTTTTTCCCATCTTCCAGAAGAGGTTCTGAGTAATTATAATGAAGTATTATAAAACCAAACCCAAAAGAAACGCTCTATTTCATCAGAACAGTGGTACATCCAGCCCAGTATTCATCTCTCCCAGTGGCAAAAGACAATTAAGGTTAGAAGGAGGTTATGACATGCTCCCCTCTGCAAACTGTTCCCCTTGTACTTTTCCAGCACCCAGAATCATTGTACCAGGGACTTCAAAGGGTACTCTTCTGCTTAGTCCTTCTACTATCCACGAAAGGACCTGCTGTCCATGGACTTTTCTAAGCAATTTCTGCCCCACAATATCAGTGTCTGCATCCAGATCTTTCTGTGGCTAAAAGTTCCACAAGTTCACTACTTGTCCCCCCGCCCCATTGTGGGCGGATTATTTTAAACCTTTTTAAACTCACGATAGTTTTGAATGGCCTTGGTCCTAACATTGTAAGATGCTCCATTTAGCTTATCTGCTACTAGAGAACTGTTAAGTGTTTCCTGAACTAACCAAGAATGAAATTACTGCTGCATCTCAATGCATTTTATAATATAATTTCTTAGACATCAGAAATGCTAAGAGATGGATTTTTTAAAAATAAAGATTAATGAAATTAGGTAATTGTTAAGGATGATTATTTACTGTATTTCTGAACGTTTCTCAAAAAATAAGTAGAAAAAACCACTTTAAGGCCAAACATGTAAATCCAAGTCATAGAATCATAGAATGGTTTGGGTTGGAAGGGACCTTAAAGGTCATCTAGCTTCCAGTCCCCAAGTCAATTACACAGATAGCAACTTTTTGTGTGAGAAGGTAATTCAACCTTCACATCAATCAGGATTTGGAAAATTCCTCATCTGAGTCTGACCTTGTCATTTTGGACTCGCTTTGCATTTTTGTATTTTCTTATTCAGTGTTTGAATTTTGTATTCCATCTTCAGCCAGTACCTGACAAGCAATTACTGCCTTTTAAGAATGTCTCAAGCTATCTTGAATAAAAGATTTTGAATACAACGAGACAACATCTCATCCTTTGTGCTTAGGAGAGGATATTGGCATATCCTTAAAAGGTATGAATCTTATTAGGGACTGCATTATTTTAATAAACACAAAAAGAAAAATTACCAGCAGTTCTCTAAAGAAGTCTATGAAGGCTACCACAGCCAAAGAGCAAACAAAAAGGCGGATTGAGAATGCAAAGGCAACCTTATGTCACCTCTTGCTGTACCTAGACTACATGAGTATTAGGCCAGTCAGTCCCTTTTGAGTACCAGTCTGAAATGATGTAAAGCTGATACAAATCTGCTTTAATTTGTTTGAGTTGGAGGAGTAGCAGGTACTCAAATAGCAGCTACAGACCACCAGCTTGTAGTGCACCTTGAGCTATATCCCTTTTCCAAATCTGAGTGAATTCCTTCTGGTTCCCTGCTGGTTAAAGATCTGTGAAAACCAGGATATAGATATAGCCATAACTTGACCACAAATATTTCAGCATATTTTCAATTCAACTATTTTAATAGTAAACAGGAGACCAAGATTGTGTAATATCTGCACACATAAACTGGACCTTCTTACTGCCAGGCTCAGCCATAACATTATTAGAAGTAAGTACTTTCCATGGTAAAGCATCATTGCACAATAACTGCTTAAAGAATCACAAACAGGCCCTTTGATGGGTAGTCCAGAGAGTATTATAAGGCCTACTTTCCTCAAAATCTGATCAATCACCATATAATCATTTACTTGCTGTTTATAAATGTTAATCCAGGGTCAAGGTAATGGCTGTCTGACACAACACTTAAATTTATATAAAACCATGCCCTTTTCGCACTCATTTATAACTTTGGTGGACTGCTCTGAATTAAAAGTAGACTGCTGGCTTTATCAGGGCATGGGCACAAGTGACCTAACACTGCAAACAAAATGCTGCTTCTAGCTTCAGCTTTTTTTCTAACACTACTGCAGTGCTGTAATGCCCAAAGCGAAACAAGCATTACACCTGCAGACTGTAACACCATTGAAACAGAGGCAGGAGTGGCCCTGGATCTGGTCAACAGACATCGCAGAGATGGCTATGTTTTTGGTTTATTCCGTGTTGCTGATGCACATGAGCTACATTTAGTAAGTATCAAATTAAAGGCAGATTTACACAGGACTGTGCTTTTCAAATAATGAGCCAGGTCATTAAGAGCTTATGTTTATTGCTTTTAACAGAATAATTTTGATGTAATTCAATGAATAAGCTGTGATTTACCCCACCTCAGTATTCATTTGTGCATGATTTATTGCATGTAAACTTGATTTCAGATGATACCAAATGGTCTCTCTTCTGTTGGTCATCAGGATGTTTGTGTAAGAGATGCTCTAAACAGCGTTACACAACTCTGGAAATTAATCTGTCCTGTCTGCTGTCTGGTTTCAGATGTTATACTCAAAATTTATATTCAGAAGGTTTCTTTAATCCATGAATGTCTAACATTAATTAGACCAATGTATCCTGCAAAATCGGTATTTTGTTGTTATCTTAATTTCGGAGATAGCTGGATAAACTGGTGGAAAGGAAAAAAGGCACAGGAAGTCAAAGGAGTTGCTGCTTTGCAAAACAGGGGAGGAACTAGATAGAGAATCCCTATCAGTCATTTCCTATTTCCTTTCTATTTCTATTTCTGTTTCCTAGAGAGGATACATAAGCCTTTCTCAGTGACTGCCTAAATGCCAAAATAAATCAGAGCAATTCCAGCCAAATCTCTACTGGGTTTATACAGGAGTTCTAGAAGCACAAGATACTCAGGTATCCACAACAGAACAGTTCTGGACTGGTGCAGAACTATAGTGACCACAATGGTTTTAAAACAACCAAGAAGACATCATGTAAGATAAATTTTTTTCCCCCCAAGAGCTATTGAGCAGATGAACAGAGGAATTTTTTACTGCATATTTGGATGTAGACACTTAACTCCTATTTAAAAATTAGAAACAATGCTAAGAGACACAAATATTGCAAAACCAGGGTTTAACATGACACTGGTGGGCTCTCAGTAATGAAAATATTACACCAGACTGCAGCAATTCTTTAACAAGGTCTTGTCTATATAGAAACATACTGAAAAAGGAACCTGAATGGATGGAACTTCATAAAACCTGAGGACTCTTATTCACAATGAAGGGATTTCCATTATTTTATCTAAATAATAAAATAAAGAACGTATGTGTTCATTCTGAATGTCCATATAAGGGCTGAATGTTTAAATAATCCATTTAAAAACTGTTTCTGTGGGTCACAGAAAAATTAGTACCACATCCCATTACACTGGCAGCCAAATTAAAATTTTAATTCTTCTAATCCTTTTCACTCAGGAGACAGAATATACTAGAAGAGTTTCAGAGTCAAGGCTTGTGATTTTTTGGGGATTATTACAGTTTGGTTGCATCTCTCCCTGAATAAACTGAGCAGGAAGCAAAGTTCTGAAAAAGTTTCTGTTCACTAAGGTAATTTGAAATGGATGTAGATACATAACTGGCTGCCTAGACAACTGATGTCCTAATAGAACAATATTATGTTAAAATCTATGTTAAAAACTATGTTAAAATCAGAAAGAGAATAGCAACCTTTGAACAGTGGCATTTTCCCTACTTGATGAATGCCAGATTAACAACAGACACTTTTCACAGGTTATCAACAAAAAGATAAGAGGCAACAGTTTAAAATTGCAGGGAGGGAAATTCTGACTACATATAAGAGTAAAAAAAATCGTGGAGAAAGTGATTAAGTATTGGAATGGCCCTGAGAGGTTGTGGAACATCTGTCTTGGTGATACACAGAATGCAGCTGAAACTTTGAAGTTTCAGCTTTGCCTTAAGCAAGTGTCTGGGCAAGACGACCTCCAAAGGTCCCTTCAAGCCTGAACCCTTTCTATGCTTGTCAGCTCTGAAAAACCTTAATAGAGAACTGGAGAAGCTTCATTAAAGATTAAACATATCGACCTCAAAAAAAGTTTCTTTCAGATCAAACTTCTTGTCTACAAACTTTTTTACTTGCTCTTCTCTTCCAGGGAAATTCGTCAGTCCTCTACTTAACTTTGGATGTGCTGGAAACTGAATGCTCTGTCTTATCCAGAAAACACTGGGAGTCCTGTGAATACAGTGACACTTACCCCATGGCAAGTAATGGCATCTGCACCAATTCATACACCAATCATGCATTAACTTGATCTTCATCTGAACTGCCCAGAAATTTGTGTCATAAAATCTCTCAGTGAAGACTGGGCTTTAATACAACTCATTCTAAACCAAAATCTATCTAATTCTAGAGTTGTTACACATAAGCTAAAGGCTTGGAAAAGGATTGATTCTTCAAATAAATGTAGCTTTTCTTAACTAGTTGTCTCAAAGGAGCTATACTCCACATTCCACTGATTGTAGCAGAGCATATGTTTTAAGGGTAATTTTCTTACAACTAAAGGGCACTAGAAATTATTTTTAAAGAATGTTCCTAGTATATGAACCAGAAATACCAGTGGTATATTTTGTCAGTTTTCTGTCATAGCATTTGTGGTATGACAATGTGAAATATTAGTAGTGTCAGTACATGAACGATATACAGCAATACTTGTCCTTCCTTGCTGTAGTCCAATGACGCAGTCTGGGATGAAAACCCCCACTCCAAAACTTTATTTAAATAGGAGAGTTGTAATACTATGACACAGGACAAAGCAGGAAGGCCAGGAGGAGAGAAGAGAAAGCATTTATTCTTTTTCTTAAAATGGAGAAAAGGAATGGAAGAAAAGCTCCAACCACTTTTGATAGAGATTTGCGTAACCTGGCATTCTAACTTTCCCTACTATCAAGTATTATCTTACTGTGAATAAATATCAGGATGACTAAGAAGGCTGGTTCAGTTATCCACTGTCTATTTAGTCATGCAAACTGAGAATTAAAATAAAGGCTCTTGTAGAGAGAGAGCCCATTTTATCTGAAGACAAATTTTGAGTGGTACCTGATCAAACATTCCATTAAGGACCACATCTGTTATTCTTAGAGGCACTGCACATTAAAAGGAGTGTATAATTTCTATGATCGCCTACATCCAATTAAATCCAGGGAAAATAACATCATAATCATGTATTCTTTTTTCCTCTCAGGACTTTGGGCAATGTAAGATTATCACATACACAAACCATCTGCTGAAGAAACCTCAACTATATGGATTTAATTGTACATTGAGTCCAGGTAAAATAACCACTGTTGTAAGCCAATGCATTACCTCAAACCAGCCCTAGTATCAAAGTCTGTACACTACCAGTGTATGGTAACCGTAACAGATTCATTCATCTGCTTGCAATTCATATTTTAGATAATTCAAATGGAATGTTAAGAATGAGTAATAGAATTAAGGTTACCCTGCTTCTCTAAACCAGACTTTATTGATGTCAGATGATACCACCATTCCAGTCCACCAAAATATGATAATGAATATCAGAACAAATGTAAACTTGGAAAGACTGCACATTTGGGGTGGTAAGATTCTAAGGTGATTTATAAGATTACTCATTTTCATGGGCTTGGGGGGTTTTTTCACATTACAGGATAAACCCCTATTTGTGGAGTGAGGGACAGGTATTTCACTTCCAAGGAAATGCTGCATTTAAGTTTCTTCTTATTAAAGTTCACATTAAAGGCATGGGCACATTCCCAAGAGTATTAATATCCACTGCTATATTAGTAAATTATTTGTTTTCACAGTTCCACCTGACTTAGTAGAGTGCAAAGATTGTCCTGTGAAAATTGAAGCCTTAGAAGTCACTGAAGAACATAAAGATATTGCTGCAAAGGCCCTGAAGAAATTCAACAGTGAAAGTAACCACACAAACAACTTTGCTGTGGACAAAGTTGAAAGAGTTTTAAAGATGGTAAGTGGCATTTTTTTCTAGAATTACTTAGAAATGACACAATTTTGTGAGCAACTCCAAAACTGTGGGACCAGAACTCAAACCCTTCTAGGATCAGATCTACCAGCATAAATCATCTGTTTAAAGTTGAAGGTCCTACTTCAGCAGACTTGTTATCAACTTCAATTTAGGTGTGTGAAAGCAAAAGGATTTCTCATTTGCTAAAAACTGCAGCAGTGTGATGGCATTCAAAATTCAAAGCCTCTTTTTACATATTTTAATTTTGAATGCATATTTACCTATCATAACATACATGAATTTATTTACTACCGAGCAGACTTCGAGATGGACAGTTGCATACTATCACAGTCACATGTTTTGTCAGTGTAAGACACATAATTTTTTACTCTTAGAATATTTAGCACATGGGTACAACACACAGTGGACCATGGTCAGCATCATTTTGACTCTTGCTGCAGAGCAAAGAAGCACTCTGAGGATGGGAGGTGAATTTTTGTTGTTACTCTTAAAGAACTTCTAGGTCTGGTAAGTAACTCCATAGCTGAGTGATGTCAACATGAAGACTTATCCTTTGGGTGATTTGAAGTATATTAATAACAACATTTCTTGTTGGTCAATACTGGAGACATTCACTTAAACAGCACGGGATCATTCTGCCAACACGTGTCAGCTCAGGACACCTCTGTAATGAGGTCCCATGGCTCCCACCATAATACATGTGGATCTTGGAAGGTGCCTAAATGATAGCATGCCAAACTCACCTCCCTGCAGCTTTTAACATTGCTCAGAAACCTGACAATGTTCCACACTGTAGCCCTGTGCATGATGTATCTCTACTGCCATTTAGAAAGGATTGTTTTCACTTTGCCTGGATTTGTGTGTTTCTCCCCAAATACTTTGTTTTCACACTTCACCATCTTCTGCTACAGCAACACTTTAGATAGTACCACTGGATTTTAATGCTCAGAAACTATGAATTACAAAAAAAAAAAACCAAACCATAAAGTAAGTGCACACACTTTTAACCAATTTAGGTAAACTAGTGAAACTTGTGTGTGCACACATGCTAAGGACGCCTTCAACACAGACTTGAAATAAAAGTACTGCTATAGCTGGAAATTAAAATGAAACACCTCTTTATGGATTTTAATAGGATCACAAAGACCTTCTCCCATGTTCGTGTGGAGAAAAGCCTTCTCTATAACTAATGCCCCTGACAACAGAGAAAGCAACAGTCTCACTGGCAGAATTTTACCTCAACATCAGCACTGTAACACTATGCACTCCCATCACTGGAAAGGGGTGGTTGCCCAATAGATCTCTCTACTTCCACAGGAGTAGCAGTTCAGTTTAGGGAGAAGACTCTAAGGACACTCTTCCTAAAAACACAGGCTGTAAAAGTAAGAGATTTTATAACAGACACATACTAAACAAAGAATTAAAGCAAGCATTCCTGGAAGTTGTAAGGATGTGATGCAAGTAAGGTAAAAATTATCTAAGCTGTTTTCCTTGCTGAATATGCATATATGCACAAACATTTGAAGGGATGGGTAAGGAAAGCATGAGGTAGATGGGATCCTGACAATAAGATGAAGTATGGTTGCTTTGAAAATTACAGGACTTTAAATACACCTAGTTACCACTTCTTCTTTGACCTTGGTTTCAGACTGCCTCCCGTGAAGGCCACATTTTAGGATTTTCTGTAAAAGAGACCAACTGTTCCAAATCTATGCAGCAAGAAGATCAGGCACTGGAATGTGATTTTCTGCATGACTGGCATGCTGTAAGTAAAGTCTTAGAAGGAGAACTGATACAATGGGTGGTACCAGGAAGATTCTACCAATATATTTCCAAGTGTTTCTTATTAGCATGCACCCAAATTCCAAATTAAAAATCCAGCATGCCTGAACCCAGATCCTACTTTTACAGCTGCTCCTTTATATTTTATAAGGAGAGTCTGAACTCTCAAATCTTAATGTAAGTGGAGTCTGGCATATTAGAGGCCTAGAGATTTTCAGGTTGTATCTGGCTTTTGCATTCAAATTGTGGCCAATCCCTAGCAAATCATTCATGCTATGTCCATAAAAACTTTTACACTAACACGAGTCATAGATCCTGAAAAAACTGTATGTCTTATGTCATCCCAGTGAGCTCAGGGCCACTTTTTTCTCCTGTGCTGCAGAGGAATGGAGAGTGGAATAATTCAAGCTCATCTGCAGAAAACTATCAAAGTATTCTCCTCAACCCATTTTTCCATTACTGTAATAGTCTACACCAAAGAAACAGCTAGGCAATATCTCATCATTTCAGAATAAATTATTCTCCAGAAACGAAATTGCAATAATGAAATAAAGACGTGGAAAAAAACCCAAACATGTAAAACTTTTGGTTTATGTACATCCATCACCTTCACTGGTTTTTTATACTCCAGAACACTGGAAAAGGTGGTGAATTAACTGGTAAGGGAGCCACAAGTTCACTAGAATGAAACACAATTCAGATGGCTATAGAGGGTTTGAATTCTGTTCTGAGTGCTGCCACTGCTTCTGTTTGTGTGCAAAATGCCATTAACATTTTTAGTCACTGACCATAATGGGCTACTAATGGCCCCAACAAATCTGAAGATAAAGCACCCAGTACAGAGAGCACACACAGAACCCATCACCTGAGTTCTGTGCTCTTTCACATGAGCAATTCCACACATGACATCTGAACAGCAGGAGAAAGTCACAGCAAACAGGACGCCAAGGGAAGTAATGCTAAAAAATTACAAGAAATTACTTTTTAAAAAATAAATGGAAGAAAGCTCTACCTTAAGCTTTGTCTGAAGTAGCATAGCTACACAGTGCCAGGTTTTGAGGTCTTCAAGCAGAAGAAGACTACAGAATAGTCCAACCTGAACAGATGTTTGACAAGCAAAGACAGAAAAAAAAAAAGGAATAAAAATTAGGCACATATGGGTATGCCTCATTTTGGAGGCATCAGTAGTTGGCCAATCTCTTAGACATCAAAAAGAAAGTAAGATGGAGAGTAGTAGCCCTCTAGATGCGCATGCTGAAGTGCATCTAGAGCGCATCGCAGTCAAGAACACTCAAAAATGGCACCTATTTTAATCTTTATTAATCACTAGCAAGCACTGGTCAGAAGGCTCAGGATCCGGCTAAGTTAAGTGAACACACTTAGGTATCGAAGGAATAGCCTAACTTGTAAAATGTTAAATATTCAGTAGTTTGTATTAACTCCATCACAAGAACCCAGACGTCTATTGTAATTTTTTCCCTTTCTTTTTCTTAGCACACTGGATTCTGCAAGGCAAGAATTATCAGTGATGCAGGTGAAGCTGATGGAACAGATATAAACTGTGAAATCTACCATCCTTGGGTAAGTACACACTAATGGACACATCTCTGGCTATATCCTCATGCAGGTTACAGGAACCTTGTTTAGTCCTGACCGGCAGATGATCGTAATATTTATGCCAATTTTCTATGGCCTGGGTGTGATGCAGCATGCCAGGACAGACAGACCTTCAAGTCCTAGGTCAATCAGGGGATGAATTAGAATTAAGCTGTACCTACTACTCCTTCCAAGTATGTCTTCTCTCAATTCAATCACTTGACATAATATAAGTGAGTAGAGATTGGCAAACAAGTTCAAAGACGTTTTAGAAAACAGGAGGAGGGGAGATGATCTTTATCATATTTGGTATTCCTGTTTAGAATACAACAGCTACTCCAGTGTGGATTTATTTTGCTTTGATCTATCACAAATATTTCTCAGCTGGTTATATAGTTTCATTTTGACATGGTGTAGTTTTTCCAGAAGCTTTTCAGTAATTTGGCATTTTATAATCTACTCCTTCCCTTCTATCTTGAAAAAAATGCAGATTTTTTTTCCTTAAAGAACATCATATCTGTGAATGCAAACCTACTAACTACCACCTCTCTCCTTCTTACCACTTTCTTCTGTCCTATCAACACCTGATTAATACTTCCTCCCTGTTTTTTTTACAAACAGCACCATGGCTGTGGGCGAAGAGGCAAATATTCAACTCTGGGACATCCACACAGACATCCCCATTGTCATCATCATTTTGGTCACAGACATCGCCATAAGCATCACCACAGACATGAATGTCCACCCTCTTCTCAATCCAGATCTGAAGACCCTGAGCATAACACCAAATCCAGCAAGGAAGATCAGGACACCAGTGAAGGACCTGCTACTTCTTCCCCTCCTCCCCAAGATGAACCAGATCACCACCATGCTACTCATCCTCCTCATGGACCAGATCACAACCACCCTCCTCACCATCATGGACCACCCTGTCCCCCTCCTCATGGACCGGATCACCACCACCCTCCTCACCACCATGGACCACCCTGTCCCCCTCATCATGGACCAGATCACCACCACCCTCCTCACCATCATGGACCACCCTGTCCCCCTCATCATGGACCAGATCACGACCACCCTCCTCACCATCATGGACCACCCTGTCCCCCTCATCATGGACCAGATCACGACCACCCTCCTCACCATCATGGACCACCCTGTCCCCCTCATCATGGACCAGATCACGACCACCCTCCTCACCATCATGGACCACCCTGTCCCCCTCATCATGGACCAGATCACCACCACCCTCCCCACCATCACGGACCACCCTGCCCTCCTCCTCCAGGACACCCTCCTCATCACTGTCATCACTTTCACAGACATCACCACAACAAGACAAGCATATCAGGAAAATATTTTCCATGCCAGATAACAGGAGCCCTCTATCGCATCCCAGTTCTAAATCAGCAGGATTCTCTCACACCTCCCACTGCAAACTTTTCTGAGCTATCCCAATGCAAACTTCACTTCTTCAGCACTGGTGAAGTTATTCCCTTCTCTGGCTCAAGACTAAAGGAGATGCCAGAAGCCCCAGGCTTTCCAGATCACCTTACACAATCAAAATCATGCCCTGGAAAACCTAAACTAGACCTTCCAAACATTTTGCCTTTATTTCCACGTAGCTTTATAGCATAAAATTCTCCTAATATGACATAAGATAAAGATGTTCCTGGCTTGAGAATTGCAGGGACAACGACAGTCCTACAGTTAATGAAAACACCACATGGAGAAGAGGGAAAAGCATTCAGTTTCTAGAGAGGAGAATCACTGAAAATAATCATTAAGTATTTCATCCTGCTTCTTCATCCTGGCTATCTTAAGCTCCACTTTAACTGAAAGGCTCAAAATTCTGAGCCCCTCAGATAATGTGAATGGGTAAAAATCTCCCCAGAAAACTATGCTCCTTCAGTTCTAACAAAAAGGAAAATTCCCTAGTAGTGAAAACTACCATCTAAAATCATTCATTTGTCTCATCATTAATAATTATAATGTACTTCTCCAAGGAATCTGACCTAGAGGAAATTTGACTGCCTTTCATAAAAAGTAATCCATGACACTACATTAATGCTTTTATACAGATTTAAAGGAAATAAAAACATGCAAACATTCTTTTCTTGACACAGTTGCCTAAGTTTTGTCTTTTGGGGTTTTTTTATTATAGATAATTAGCTATTAAACTAGATATTATATTAAATTATTAAACTATTTAGGTATTAAACATCCACAAGGCAAACTCTAGCATAAATTGACTAATGGTGTTTGGGTTACCACTGTTATTTAGAAAAGGTCTGAGAACAGTTAATGACTTGCAGTGTCACTGCAGGGTGGCCTGCACAGGTGCTTCCATTGCTGCAGCTGCTGGTGGTGATACACAGAAATATTGCAGTCAAGGACAGCCTTTTCCAAATAGTTCATAATTGCTCTCAGGGGAAGAGAAAAGCAGATGCATGTAATAACTCTTTCATGTAAATGTTTTCTTTATTGCTGAACCTTCCTCATTGGAAACTGATTTGGGAGGAGTAGGAAGAAAGAATAGTGGTGCTTCTTTATACCTCAGCTCCCATCAAGGTCGAGTCCATTCAGACTGTCTGGGGACCAGCAAGCTGGTTCAGAACAGCTATGTCATAAGCAAGAACATGGGATTAATCTCAAAAATGTTAGTAATTTGGTCCTCCAAATAGCTTTTTTATGGCATAAAGTGAAATACAGTGCAAGGACTACATTGAAGAAAAAGAAACAAAATGAGGATTCAGTGTGACCAAGTGAAGGTTGACTAATTTTTAAAAGTCCATTATCATGTATGAACAAACTTATTTCTGGTGTCGTTTATCCACAGTTTCCAAAGCTCATTTTCTTTAACCAAAACTTGTAGAAAGTGTAGTTAGTTGATGGTGGCTGGGTGCGAGGTGCCCACTAAAGCTACTCTGTCACTGCCCTCCTCAGCCAGACAGGGGAGAGAAAAAAGAACAGAAGGCTCATGGGTAGAGGTAAGGACAGAGACATATCACTCACCAAATATTGTCACAGGTGAAACTGACTGGACTTGCGGAAATTGGTTTAATTTATTACCAAACAAATCAGAGTAAGAGAATGAGAAGTAAAGTAAAATCTTTAAAACACCTTCTCCCCACCCCTCCCTTCTTCCCAGGCTTAAATTTATTCCTGATTTTCTCTACCTTCTCCCCGAGCTGGTGCAGAGGGATGGGAATGGGAATTGTAGTCAGTTCATCACATGTTGCTTCTGCCTCTCCTTTTTCCTTAGGAGAAGGACTCGTCACACTCTTCCTTGCTCCAGCATGGGATCCCTCCCATTGGGGGCAGTCCTTCATGAACTGCTCCAGTGTAGGTCCTTCCCATGATGTGCAGTGCTTTAGGAACAAACTGCTCCAGCATGGGTGCCCTGCAGGGTCACAAGTCCTGCCAGTAAACTGCTCCAGCATGGGCTTCCCACAGGGTGATAGCCTCCACAGGGCATCCACCTGCTCTGGCGTGGGGTCCTCCATGAGCTGGAGGTGGATCTGTGCTCCACCACTAACCTTCAGGGGATGTAGGGGCACAGCTGCCTCACCACAGTCTGCTCCATACGCCGCAGAAAAATCACTGCTCCACACACGCAGCACCTCCTCCCATACCTTCTTCACAGACCATGGGGTCTGCATAGTTGTTTTTCTCACATATCCTCACTCTTCTCTCACCTGTTCTTTCCCAGTTCTTTTTTTTTCCCCCTTCTCCACTGTATTATACCAGAGGCATTACCACCAGCACTGATGTGCGCAGTCTTGGCCAGAACTGGTTCCATCTTGGAGCAAACCAGCACTGGCTCTGTCAGACATAGGAGAAGGTTTCAGCAGCTTCTCACAGAAGCCACCCCTGTAGTCCCCTGCTATCAAAACCTTGCCACACAAACCCAATACAGCAAGGCACAGCTGGAACACAGGAGCTGAGGCAATCCCAAGGTGTTTACAGATCCAAAGCAAAGCTATTTGGTGCCAATACAAGCACCAGATTTTCTCAGCCAGCTCTTATCCTGGCTTGGCCAGACTCAGGCAACAGTATTTAATCATTTGTTCTTGGGCATCACATATCTGTAATGACAACAAAGCACTGTGGAGACTGACTAATCCATAGTCCAGGCAGTCTCCACATGGCAGCAGAGATGACTTTCCAATAGGACCATGAAGGACAAGGTTTATCATGAGTTATTGAAGGGTTACGTGACATTCACCCATATGCATCTGTCCAAAGACTTTTTGCAAACATGTTCTGAGTACTATAGTTCTTAGAACTAATGCAGCCTGAACACGAAACAGATCTATAAAATTTACAAGGTTGTTGTACAAAACTTCATTGCCTCTGTGACCTTCTTGGGTGTTTTATTTAAGCCTTGTAAAACTCATTTTCAGTAGCAGCTTAGGTGTTAAGAAGTCAGAAAGCTACAGACACTTCTTTCTCCTTTGCTTTGCCTAAACTGGTCCCCAGCTGCATCCATTTATCCTGTTATCTTGATGGCAGGTGAATAACCTTAGTGTCATTCTGGTGAGCACACAAAGTTTATTTAGATAAACTCAGAAGTTTATTTGCAGTATAAACAGGGTATGATGAGAATCAACCAACCCCAGCAACCCACTCATTCTGTTTACTTAGCTATTGCTTCTGAAAAACAGAAGAGGTGACTACAATCCTGCCAGGCATTCCTTTTCCATTTGGTTTTTAAAGAGCCTTCTAATTCAGGGGGCCTTTTATATCCAATTATGAAGGCTTTCATTGTTCTAGCACTCTGCTGTAGTTTTTTCTCTAGCAAAGCCACCCCTCCTCCATTTGAGTTTTCGGACTGTGATGACCCTGATGTCTTTAAAGCTGTTGACGCAGCACTGAAGAAATACAATGCAGATGGAGCAACTGGTAACCAATTTGCTCTATACGTGGTGATGGAAGCCAAGAAAACTGTAAGTAGACTTTGCAAAAAAAAAAAAAAAAAAAAAGTTGGAATTGTTTATGCACTCTGAATCAGGTTATGTCCAACTCATTTGTAAGGGGGGAAGCATGACAGCACAGTGTCTTCCAAAAATGTTTTTAAAAAATCAAAGTGACTTGCACTGTAAGATACTCATTCCCATGAGAAGCAGGGATGTATATTATGTTTTTATCAGCAGAACTCTGTGTGGTGGTGAATTGCTTACAAATGCAAGGACTAAAGAATAGAAAATTTCAATCACCAATACAATTTGTCTTACTAGTCTAGTCTGTTCTCTCCTTTCTTTGTCGGAAATTCTACCCCTTTCCATCATCTGTAAGGTTTTCAGACCAATGGCAAAACCATATTTATTAAAAAACATTAATATAATCTTGACTTGGGAAGAGCTGGTGGCACACATAAAAAAGAATCACCTGATAAAGTTTGGCAATACTCTGAATTGTTTGTGAATATTATTTGATTGACACCCGTCCTAAGTCACAGATCTATCTAAAAGCACTAGATGGTATTTTAGTCAAATAGGGTGACAGCTAAAATTACAGAAGAAAAAAAGAATGCAACATGATCCTTTGCCTGGAGTCCTTCTGTATAGCCTTAATCTAACAAAAGAGTATTTACCTCTGAGAGGCATACAAAGATGGTATTACCATAATAATGACAAGCATTATTTTACTTCAAAATAACATTTGCATTTTTTTTTCTACTGGATTGGATTTTCAGATGTAAACCACAAGAAATCCAGTGTCAAACAGAATATTTTGCACTCCAAAATCACAAGACACTTTTACCCAGACAGAAATTGACCTCGGAAAGGAGCTATGCATTGCTAAACACTTACAGCAAACTACCCACCTCTCCTGGCACCTGCCCTCTCGTGTATCTGTTTACACACTGGGGACATTTTAGCATGTGGAGACAAAGACTATAATCAGAAAACCCTTCATACAATTAATATTAAATAAATGGTCTCACTGTTCTCACTGCACTGCATACATCCTTAAAAGCCAAATGCAAACATCTCTATATCAGCGCTGTAATACCACCTTTCATGTGCTGATGTTCCCAAAGTACAGATACGAGTTTCAGAATTTTGTCTTAAACAATATTCTATTTTTAAGAATACATATTTATTGCAATTATTATTCATCTTTCTTTCTCCAGATATCCATCTTTCCTTTTCTTAAAAGCTATGAAGTGGAAATCAATTACTACTTTGAATGATTGATCTGATTATGATGCTAACTAAAAAACAGAGAAAAAGAATCTGCAATTGAAATTTCCTTATATTTGAGATTCTTTTTCTAAAAAGAGCATAGATTTTACTCCTCACTAGTCTCACAATGTTGAATGCATTAATTAAATAGCTGGTTATTACATATTCATGTACATTCATTATTGATAGGGTAATAAAACATAAAAGCTGACTAGTGAAAGACTAAACCTGGCCCAGTTAAAGGTATGGCTGTTCATAATAATAATGAAATAAACAAACAGCAAATAATATAGAAATAATGTCTTTTTTTACTTTGTTTACTCACTGAGCTGATTTATTGTAGATTTAGAACACTGTAACAGAGAACAGAATTTGGCTTTTTTTAAGTCCCAGATAGTATAATCTGATGTAGTTCTGTAAAAGTCAATTTCTACCTGCTGAGGATTAAGTCTATTATATTTTTAGAGCCCCTTTTATCCTTTTTTAACAACTATTATATCAGGTACCTCTACACTTCTTTGTACGTGTAGCAATACACAACAGGAATTGAGAGAAGGCAGAATATAAATCTGTATCTACACCAGTGTAAATCCAGTATATGACAACCACATCAATACAGCTTCATTTTTTGCTAGCACTAAGGCAAGAATTATCATTTAATTCTCCCAGCAGAGACAGAGAATAATAACTCGTTATTTTAGAATAACCAATGGTGAACTACAGCCTGTTTGCATTTGAAAAGTCACATTGGGACAGCATTTCTAGTGGCTGTAAAAGGTTAGTAACTTCTGAATTTATATTTCTCTAAAGGATGAACCACAAGCCTTACAGTGTTGTCACTGTCACCTGTAGGCACGGGCCCACTACTTGGTTTACGGCAAGAAGATGCTCACTACTGATTTACCAATTTATGAAATACTTCCACTAACGAGGCTAAACTTTGCTTAACATTTTTTATTTCATCTTATGGGATTCCTGAGGCTGCCCTGCCCTGCAGCCCAGCCTTCAATGCCTGTGGAAAACCACAGGCACTGCCCAAAGCTGTCTCCAGAGCACATCACTGCTCGTCCCTTCCCACACAGGTTGGGCAGATGAAGTTCCTTGGTACCACCAAGCAGAGGCTGTTTGGGCACTGCCAGGCTGCCTGAGGGCTGCTGGCTGCTATTTCTGGGCTGCTGAGGGAGCTGTACAGAAAGGAAATGGACAGATCTGGGAAAAGGCCAAGAGTGAGAGCAAGGGAGTCAGACAGCAGCACAGTCCAAGCTGGTAATTATGCTAATGATCTAAGCAGCTACCCAAAATGGCTTTTTTGGAGTATATTTGAATGAGAGTATAAAACCTAACCACTTCTTTTTGGTTCTAAACCCCTTGATACCACAAGTTAAAATGAAGGTAGCTGAGCATATTGTATCTATTATATCAACATATTGTCATTGTAGGTAAGGGCTAAGTAACATAATTAATAAACTAAGATTTGAACTACCAAGATCTGAGAGATCAGCAACTAATGTGAAACCATACTATAAAATTTAAGGCAATGATGAATAGTATTTACTTTTTTGAAACTCTTACCTTTTCACTTGATTTATTATTATGCAAATGATGACATGTACATTGTTTAAATCCAGGCAGGTCCTGACCCAGAGTTATATCTGAAATACAGGATACTTGAAAGTACTTGTGCCTCTCAGGAAAACAAACACTGGCAACAATGTCATTACAAAGTATCGGCAGAAGCTGTAAGTATTTGTTCTCTTTACAAGTCCTCTGTGCAGAAACATCAGCATAATAACCAGGACTGCAACTGTCTGGGGTAAAATACAGCAGAAGAATTAACTTTTTTTAGCTGCATTGCTTTTGAGAGGTTATATGACTACAGTACAATACAGAAATGTTTACAACTGTAAAGTTAACTACAAGAATCCTGAGTTTTCCACTACAATCCTGAATATATGCAGAAAGGAACATTTCAGTGCTTCAGTATGAAGGTTCACAATAAACCCAACATAAGACATATGCACTGTGAGAGTGTAAGGACTGTAAAATTTTGTATTAATTATGTATAATGGGAACGTGCACAACTAAATACTGACATTGAAGCCACTATGGCAGAAAGTTCAGCAGAGGGCTTTCAGCAGCGCCAAGCATGTCTAGCTCAGGCTACCAGAAAGCACCCAGGGGAGGTACATGAGGGCACGCACTGCAGGGACACTGCACACTCCCAGGGGAAGGCACTGCTATTTCATACAATATGGAAAGGAAGGGATGATGGTGATAATATAATTTGAATCTATGACCATTTCTGCCATGGTCATTGCTGCATATCTTGTACCAGCAGAGAGGAAAATGGAGAAAGACATAGTTTATACAGTCTTTATTCATGGGGATGTGTTCATTTCCATTATTCTAACTGTAAATTCTTTAGTTAATCAATACATATCACACAAATACAAAGCAATCTTACAAGTTATCTACTCAGTTCATTCCCTACTTTCATCACGATCAACAAAACTGATCCTTTTTCAGTAACATAACAGCAAGTTAGACATTCTACAAATATACATGCAAACCTCTTCCACAAACTGAGTTTGCAGCTGTCAGCTGTGTTCAATTGCTAAAGCACTGTATTTTCCCTTGGTAACTTTAAGACAATTGTTGCCATATGTTTTTGCAGAAAACAGGAGAGTGCACAGCTCGAGTTCATATGAGTGATGCTGATAAAACAACTAATGTTTCACAAGAGTGCAAAATTTTCTCAGGTATGTAACTATTTGAGACAGCATTCAACAAATACTTCGACAAATAAGAATGGAAAAAATATAATACTGAGACTTTCACGTAATTTTCTTTCAAAAGGTAGAAGCTCCTTATCATTCTAGTCAGAAGTTTATAAATAATTTTTTTGTAAGCAACTACATGTTAAAGTTAAAATTTCACTTCACTGTTATACACGTATAGACTAAGTCAGTGAAGCACAGGCAGTTTCTGCCCAGGGTAAAAAAAACCAGCACATATGTGTACTAAGTTTCTTCAAGTCAGTTAGTTAGGAATAAGTTAAAATTGGTTTGCTTAAGACCAAAAGCATAGCAGAAATTTAAGAGACTAGATGCAATTTGTCACACTTCAACTTTCTGTCCTTACTTATTTAAGAATAAAATTGTCCCAGGAATTATTAGAAAAAACTTTGTATGACAAAATTGTACCTTAATTTTCTCCAAAGTAAAAATGACTGATTTTTTTCTGTTTAAAGTTTACCAAAGCAAGTATTTACCCCAAACAAGAAAAGAAAACAATTTACAAAATAAAAATCTGACAGTGATGTAATTATGTAAGAGACTGATCTTTTAGACCCTAACAATAAGCAGTACTACATTTTTTTCACATATAATACATTCATATATGACTATTATATTCACATAGTAATTTCCTTAATTAAAAAGAGATCCCATTGTTTTAAAGCATTGCAACTTGAGATTTCTATGCCTGGTGGTCTGTAAGACATACCCAGGCTCACTTTAAAATATTCATCTAACTATTAACTACAGAAATATTCATCCCAATTTCTGAGATGTTTGGCAGCTTATATCTGTTTTTTGTTCTGGCTATCTCGTTTAAAGCTAAAATGGCTTTACCTACAGCCAGTGTCCTTCTAGGAACTGCAGTGCACAAACTCCATGTTCTGCTACTGAATAAATGCTGCATTTGTAGGGCAATAGTGACATCTAGTTGCCAGCAAAAGTTGTGTGAATCCCACACAGAATGCACGGGAAATTTGCATTTGAATCTTTGCTTAGAAAGCAAAAAAACCCCATACATAAATTAAATGGATCAGGTATTCAGCCTAAGGAACTCATCTCTTCTTACCAAGGTATAGCAATCTGAAAAATGAATATATGTTTGTTCAGCATAGTCCTTATGAAAGTGCTGAGACCACCGCTGGTCTAGAAATGGGTATGCTGTTGGTTTATTATCTCCTTTGTGACTACTTACTGAAAACATGGTCATACTTTTCTGTAAGGTATCTATTCGTCATTGCTGAGTCAAAATAAGTGATACTAGAACTACAAAGAGCCAGACTTTGTTCACACCTGACAGGTGAGGGATTTCCCCACTGTATTTGTACCAAACTACTCAGCCTCTTTGGTGGAACGGTTTGATCTAACTGACCCTGGACTGGTTTCCCAGCTGCTTGCAACCTGGTGTAACTCCATTTAAGCCAGTTTATGCCAGCTGAAGATCAGGCACACAAATTTTACTTCAATTCCACAGAGACCACATATTGTCCCACTTCCATTCTCAAGCTTACTGACTCGTGAAATTAATTTATGTACTGAACTATAAAATTAATTTATGAAAATCCAATCCATGATTACTAGAAAGGAAAGAGAGTTAATAGGATTAGTAGCAGGAAACAGGAGTTTGAGCATCCCTGTCAGGCTCGTCTATCCACAGCCAGTCCAGCTGGTTAAGCCTGAAGGTAACACCAAGTGGTAACTGGCAGCGACAGTGACTAGCAGGGACAGCAGACAAATCCAACTACAGTCCCTGGGGCACTTGGAGTCACAGCAGCAAGCATGGGTGAGCCAAAACTCTCTAGCTGAAGTTCCCATCCTGAAAGGTGGTGAGGACAGCAAGCAGCTGCACACTGTGGGTGAGCTTTGAAGAATCTGAAAACCATCCCCTTAGTGGTAGCCTCCACTGGCTCTTCCCTGGCTGAATGAGTAATGTACCTTCCTTAATGGTGCCAAACTATATGCAAGATTTTTCTGGATTCAGTAATTGCTGCAATAGGGTTCACTGCCAAAACCATGCCTGCACCCTAAGGTCATGGACGGCCCCTGCCACCACAACCAGAGTGTGTTTCTAAATACAAAAATGTCTTTAGAGGCCTTCAAACTGGAATACAGGGTTTGCTTGTCATGCAAGTTTAAAGCAGAAAAGTTTCTTCCTCACTCCCAGACAGGAAAAATGAAAACCTAAGGCTGTTTTGCACAAAGCCCTATGTTTTTTTGGTTTGTTTCTTTTCCAGATGTGTCAAAGATAAGACTTACTGAGGCTCCATGTCTTGGATGCTTTCATCCTATATCAAGTGATGATACAGAAGTGTCAGAAATTCTGAAAAAAGCCATTCAAAACTTCAACAAGCACGGTAAAGAAGCTGCTCTTTACAAGCTTGTGGAAATAAAAGAAGCTAAGAGACAGGTTTGTGCATGATTTTTCTCAAAACTTTACCAAAATAACCCAATCCAAAGCAGGTAACATGTTTGTTTTGTGTGTGTTTCTGATATTAAGGTGGCTTGTATTTCATAATAAAGCATACAAAATGCATATAGAGGGTAGACTCTATAAATAATTATCTTCATTTATGAGGAATCATGAACAGTTACCTACTGGATCTTCAGAGCTCTCAGTTGATAGTATACACATTTTTCTTTATCTACAGTTGAATCTAACCAATGTTTACATCAGTTTATTTGCATTCAGTGCTGGCACATGCATCCTGTGTCATCTCAGATGCTCCTGGGTACTTCATTTGGCCTTGCCCTGAGGCCCCAGCAGGAGCAGATCCCTCCTAGGGGCTGTGCCAAAGCTGCCAGCCTGCACAGATGTCTCACATACTCCCCAGCCTCTCAAACAGCAGCCGGCATCTCTGTTTTTGCAAGGCAATAGGGCGCATTTGTTAGAAGCTGCTATGTGCTATAGGACAGGTAATCCCCACATAGGAAAAATGGGTAAGAAAACCAAAAAAACTCAACATGCCACTTGCTGCAAGATTTCTGCTCATGGGAATATCTGCTTTGCAAGAAATGACTACTCAGTTTGCAGATATTGTCATCTGGTATTCCATGCAAGAATTCCTTCCCTGTGAAAGGCTCTCCTATGGATTGGTGCAACATTGCTAGAAAGCAAAGTTTTGTGTTTGATTTTTAACTAGTATAGAACCCAACACCAAATACAGATCCTTTTCTTTGAACCCGTATGTATTTGCTTAGCCAAAAAGCAACTTCACTTCCTATATTTGATTATTTCTGCTTTTTAACCCCATGTTACCTGGCCTAACACTATGATTTGGAGAGATTTCATGGGTGAGAAGCAGTAGCCACAGTGAAGAAAATGGAACAGCTTCCTGGAGAGAAAAATTTTAAAAAGAGTTATGAACCTGGACAAAACAGTGTGTGTGGGAAGGTAAAGCCCAGGATAGACACAATTATGGGTGGATAATAAATGCAGACCACTCAACAAAAAATTATGCTAGCAGTATAAAGTTGCATTATTCAGATACTATTTTACTGTGTCCCATGCTCAGGAATTCAGGACTTGCCAGGCTGTATTAGTGTAGTCATCTATCTAGAACAGCTTCCTGTCATGGGGAGTAATAAGTAACAGATCTTTGGAGGAAAGTGCAAGAAACCCAGCAGCAGGAGGCTGCAGGCTTGCCGGGAGAAATGGACATCAAATACAAAGTGCACTTCTAACAAAAGCAGGACTTAGTTTATATTTTGTATTTTAAGGACAAGATTTTTTTTTTTTCCCCCTGCTGTGAATACTCTATGGCTTAATGACTGTAAAGTGATTTGATGGATGGAAGGCATTAGATGAGTAGCTTTGCTTTCTTTGCTAATCTCATTTAATAGTTTAAGTTTCAAGTTTGTATTGTTTTACATAATGTGTAACCTAAATATCTCTTCCAGGTGGTAGCTGGATGGAATTATGTAATTAGATATGAAATTGAGGAGACTAATTGCTCCAAAGGCCAATTTCCAGATTTAACTCCAGAATGCAAAATAATTTCTAACGGTGTAAGTAATCTTCAAAATCTGTTTATCTAGAAAATAAGACATTTACAAATAATCATCGAGATATGACTCAAGAAAATATTTACAGTCTTGCTTCACTTCGCGAAGGAAGTTTAAATCCAGTCTTATACATAGCTATCTATTTACGCAACTAAGACATCCATGCTTTCTCCTGAATCAGTGACTGAGAGGACCACTGAAAGGTTTACAGATTACTCTACAGAATCTAAACAGTCTCACCCAAATAATAAATCCCTTGAGAAGTTTCTATCTAGATATTCAAGGAGTTACTCATGTACAATCCAAAAAGTGACAGTTAAAATTTTCCAGCCTAAGACATTTTCTAAGAAAAGTAAGTAGCTGGATTCTTACTTAATGTCCACTACAGTCTAAATAAGAGAGCTTCATAAGAAATTTATTAACAAATATACATAATCCATCTAAACAGTGCTGCAAAATCAGGTACTCCCTCGACTACTTTGACCTGGAACTGACACAGCTGCATCAAAAATAGAGGCTTCGTCTCTCAACCGACCTCCCTGGACCAGCTCACGAGGGGATCAGAAAAATGATTTTGCAAACATAAGGCAGAGGGCAGGAATGCAAAGTCACTATGAATGGGGTGGTAAATGGGAGGGGACAGACTGGCAGCTGTTTCAGCTGTTGTGGAAATGCACCATTGAGTGTTACATTCAGGAGCCTCTCCTGTTCAAAAATTCATCTTTGTACATCTCAAGAATGTTTCAGAATTATTGATCAAAAAAGGAAAGAATGACAACACCAGTAAATAACAGAAGCGTGAGAGTCAGATAGTTGAAGCAAATCCCTCCATTACCCATGTGCCCTTAAACCTTAAGCAAGTTACTTAATCTGCTTGAGTCTGAGTTTCCCCAGCTGTCACCTAGAAGCAATGACTTCCATGACTTACTGCAGGAGCACTGCCTCACTCCCATATGGCTTTGGTCACACAGGGCTTCTGGAATTATCGTTAGCACTTATCCCCTGAAGTTGCTAATAGATCATTGACAGATATTATTAGAATACCATATTCCAAGAATATTCCATTCCTTGGAATGACAATATTCCAAGGAAGTTTTCTCATACCTTTATTTAGCTCTGTACTAGTAAGTTTTAAATGGGAGGACCAGAATTGCACCCTGTGTTCAACACACATACGAACCACCAAGCTATACTGGGAAATTATGTCAGTCCCTTTAACCTGGATAATAAGCCTTGACATTATTCTTCATTATTTTTTCTAAAATGCTACTAAGTAGATTTTTTTATAATTACATTTTCAAGTAACTGTCATAGCCCTAAGATCTTGATCGTGAATTTTAAGTCTTACTTCTCATTCTACAGTTAATTGGGTTTCTTTAGTCTTTGATAAAAGATTTTACCAAAACATTTTTGAAAACTTCTGTATATCAAGAGGTCTCTTTACCCACTTTTACTATGCTTTGAAGAACTTTGACAAATCTGCAAAATATGACTTCTGTTTACCACAAACCCTCAGTCTCTCCTGGATATATTCATTGCCCCTAATTCTTCTCTTATTACCCTTTTTAATCACTGGAATGGTGGAATTGGTTTAAGGCTCTATAAAGTTTAGAAAAACGTCAGAATCAATATCTGCTTTCATCCAGCTTTAAGATATCAAGGCAATTTTAAGCAATTTATCTACCACAGTTTCTTTAAAAGACCTGAGAAAATACAAGAAACTCAGTAATGTTTCATTTGATAATTGTGTAATTTTCTTTTTGGTCTTTACAGTTTAGGACAGAAATTCCATGGAGTTCTCCATAAAATAGGATTCTAGCTTGTAAATATCCTCATTTTTTCTGCAAGGAACACATAGAAATAGTTAATTTGGCTTCTATTTTAGGGTGTTATTTTCTCTGAGTGGTCTTTTTGAACCCTGATTATTTATTGGCTCTGCAGACTGTCAGACTTCTCACTTCCAGCACACTGAAGGAAGGAATTATTAGAAGCATGCTTGAATTATTCTATTAGCAGGAAGGTATTAGGATGTGACCTTGTTCATTATGTCTAAATAACAAGGACCTGTTTTGCATTTTTTTTACTCCAGCGTGTAGGTAAATGTGAGGCCAAAGCATTTCAGGATTTTCATGCAGAGATCGTGGATATTGCAAATCATTGCAAGTTTCCAGGTATGTTGTAGGCACTATCAATTTTGAAAGTTCCGCTGTTTTCAGTGTCTTGTATTGTTATGTACTGTTACTTTTTCCTCCAGCCTATCTAGACACAGATTATCAACCGTTTCAGAGCTTTAGAACAGAGAGTACAGTACTGCTCCATGTAGTAAGTGCTGCAATCTCAACCATTCACGTTTGGTTTTCTTCAACTCACAAATTCATTGCCAATTAAATGGACCTTTTGTTTCACCCAAATCAGGTCTTTCCACACATGTAGCTGTTCCCTCTCCGTATATTCTGGCTGCCCACAACAGGCACACACAATTCTTGTTTCCGTGAGAAAACTGTTGTTAAGTGTCCCATGTGACAGTAAGTGTTGGTGTTCTTTTAGATAACGAAGACATGACACCACTGATCATATTTTGGTATGATCTCACAGACCCAAATATGAAAAGTTCCAGAAAGCAGGGCTTTATAACTGTTTTCCCAGCTTTTGTCTACATTGAATCTTTTGTTTTCTTATATCTGAAACCTGTTGGTCTCTTTCAGTTGAAGAAACGGTAGTTGCTGCCATTTGCCCAGGCTGTCCAAAGACTATCCCAAATGACAGTCCAGAACTGAAGGAACTACTGAAGGTTTCTATGGAGAAGTATAATTCAGAGAGCAATGATGATTTCTACTATAAAGGTGGAGAAATACAATCAGCGACAGTTCAGGTTGGGATATATCACAGACACAAGGAACAGACATGACATTATTAATGGCCTGAGCTGAATGTTAGCTGAAGTTTGTATTCAGATTTGAAATAATCTGTTTGTCTGAGTGTTGATACATGTAGTAACTGAAATATCCATGCAATTTTTCCTGTAAAATCTAATCCATACTGGCTTGCATTCAGAAATGTTTCAAAGATTTCCCATCTCTTGAATTTTTATTTTTTTCTTAAAACAAAATGATTTGACAAGTATGTGAAGAAGGTTGGCTCAGGGTATTAGATTTCTGTGTATCTACCCTACTTTTAACCTTTGTAACATACCTTAGACTTTTAAAGCATAAAATATTTATTAGACAGGACTACTCCCTTGATCCACCACACCAATACCTTTCCATGTTATTTTAGGCAGTGTCCACCCAATAGCAGTTGCATGATCCAAGAAATGAGGCTTCTTAATTTCCCTTAGAAATCTGTTATTTTGTGTACTGATTGTGCTGCTAATAATACTCCAGCTAGATTCAGAAAAGGATATCTGTGCATAATTTAAGATATACAAATAAATAGAGCTTGATAAAGGACAAGCAATTAGGAGTATAATATTGGTCAACATTTGCATCAGTCTTGTTTACTGTCCCAATACATCAAACCAGAAGTTTAGGACAGAATTGAAAATTTGACAGTGGAGTAGTTCAGAAAATACTTGGTCATAAATACTCCTGAGCATGAGAAGGCACTAAAAGTACACCAGAGTTTTTCCAAATAGCTTATATCATCTTACTGATAATATCTGTGCCTTTTCTTCTTTCAAACTTTGTTCTTCTTTCTGACTTTCCCTATCACGTCTGATATTAGCATGCATACACCTTTAAAATAGACTTCAGGGAAACAGAATTTCATATGTTGCCTGATGTCCCTGAAGGAAGATATGTTATTTTGAGCTCTGTGAAAAAAACTAAGAGAACTCATAGCAAGCACATTCTTGAATCCATGCAGTTTCTCTCTTTAATGCATTTGGCAAATAGGCTCATTTTCAACTGAGCCTGTTCATCACGCACTTTGTTTTACTCACATTCCAGTTTTCTGACATCATATTTGGCTCTCTACAGAGCTATCACTAATGATTTCATCTGTTACTAATGAAATTACTACAGACATTTAGTAATTGTGAGCCCAATATTATTCTGACCTCTTCTGCTTCCTTCAGCCTCAATGCTAGAATTTTTAAGAATAGGAACTGGAGTAAATAAGTCACTTGATTAGAAGCAGGTAAGTTTACTGCCAAATATTTTAATATCGTTCTTAACAAATGTTGGCCCAGTGGTTAGGACTTGTAGAATATAAGTAATATAAGCTTGTAGAAAATCACCTTTCCTGCGAACCCTTTTTAATAAAACCCCTTTAGCACAGAGAGTCTTCTTGCTAATTTTTCAGGTGGTTGCGGGAAAAAAGTATCAAGTAAAATTTACAGTCTGGAAGACAAACTGCTCAAAGAGTGAATTTGAAAAACTTAACGAGGACTGTACAGCCACATCAAACAGTGTAAGTAAGGATAATGTTGCCAACGGTAATGTCTCTAATGGACAAATTAATTTGCATCAGAAATTGTAAACACTTAAGTGAAATCACACTATGGGTTCTCTTACCTCTTTCAGTAAACTTTTGTTTTAAGAAGAAGAGCACCTTTCACTGTTTGTAACCCAAGTTAAGAAATCCTGAAACTTAAACTGAGTCACTCTAGCTGCAGGATCAGTGTTTACTGCAAAATCAAAGGAACTTTTTTTTGATAATAATCAATTAAAGAAAGGAGAGAAGGCTGCTGTCAAATGAAATATCTGCAATACTCCTGACTCTGTGGACTTGCAGCTAAGGAAAATATGAGATTGGAGTGTTACTTGTGTGCAAAGGAATGTTTCTGGAGTGCATGCCATGCTGTTGATAGCGGGAAAATGTGTTCCAGACACTGGAAAGGAATGCTGACAGGGACAGAAACCACTGGCAAGAGAGTTGTTTGGGGAAAGGGCTTTTAGCTCCTCTCTCTTTTCCCACCATAAGAACAGTGCTTACCTGCGAGATTTTAAAATTTGTCAGTGCAGTAGGCATTAAAAAGAAAAAATAAACCTGTATTCAATTTCCCAATTTTTAGTAGGAGAAATACCATCAACAAAAATTATTTCTTAGGAATATCATGAGGACTAAGCAGTTAGTGCTCCCAAAGTGCTGGAGATGAAAAATCCAATTTTCAAGTTCCAATCTAGAACCCAAAGTTGAACTAAAGTGTTCACACAGGCATACTATAACCTTGAAAAGCCGTCGTGATGTGTCCTAATACAGAAGTACTCATCACTAAGATTTCATAAATACTTGATTAAAGTTCCAAGTATTTTAAAGTATTATTTTTAAAAAGTAATTTTTCAGGCTTTTTCAGTCCCAAGTCTCCTCCTTTGTCTCTGAAGTTTTGTTGCCTTAATGTGTTGGTTTTTGTTTTGTCAACAGGCATCACTGTCATGTGAAGCACAAATTCACGTGATCCCATGGCAGAATAAAATCTATCCCCAGGTGAACTGCTCTGAAGAACAGAGAGTGGTAAGATTCCTCTTCATTACCCATCCTCTTAAGTAGAGTGTAGGACAAAGGCAGCCATTAGATTCTTTATCCATTCCAAATTATCCCATATTTTGTACCAAAAATAAAGGAACACATAGCTCTTTTAACAGCCTCAGTAATGTCACACTCTTCTCTCACCCTCTAACCTCAACAACCTGTTACATCAAAGCAGTTTCACCACAAGATGAGACAGTGGACAAGAAGGTGATCACACAAACAAGGCACCAGGACAGAGAGAAGTTCTGCCTGTTGGCTGCTCCTCTGCCTTGTCAGTTAATCTCTGAAGTATCAAGCCCCATCAACTCTCTTAAATTACTACTCATACTAGGTTTAAAAGCTGAAATAAAAATGTGTTTGCCAACACAATTATACCCCACAGATTTCCAAAGCATCTGTGAACCTTTCCATATTAGTCAAGTAGCACCTGCCACAGCTGTCAGTCTCTACACAAGGATCTTTCAATTTCTTCCTACTCAGCTCCACAATGAACTAATCCTGAATGTGGGTCAGTTTGAAAATCTCACAATGGAATAGAAATACTTTTATTACCAGATATTTCTGAGGATTGCAGGGTTTTTAATAAATGCAGAGACTCCTGTGTGACACTTAATCTATATTAACTTGTCCTCATAACTAATAACTTCAGTTTGCTCAGCACCTCCATAACTACATATTCATTTGTTACGTACGAACTGATGTCTCTCCTCTTCATTTTCACTACAACATTTTATCCATATCAGCTTTTAAATTTAGCTTCAACCCAAATAACTCTGCTTTGCAGCTAGATAATGATCAGAGAAATTGGTGGAGAGAAATGAAACCCATGTTGGACAGTGACTCTACACCATGTATTCAGCCTTTGTCTTCCAGTTGAACACTGATGAGGGAGATGACACAATAACAACAGAATGTTTGATATTATCAGCTTTAACCTCTCAGTGTTATTTCTAGGCAGTATTCTGAAATGCAGGTGTCAAATATAGAAGTAAAAAATTCAATAGTTACATTTTATATAACAACATGACACAGATCTTCTACAGATTCTGCCATTGTGCTACTCAGAGATGTGTTAACCTTCAGCATAAATTGGTTCTATACAAGGGAGTGTTACACTCTAACAAGTGCCGGGACATTTAGCCCTAGAAATCAACTGTATTGTTCGTTAAAAACCAGTACATGTGTTTTGCTCTCTGTAGTATCATTCCTCTCTTACACTGACAAAACTTCAGTGATACAGAAGTTTTTCCTTTACAACATATATCTGCTAACATACTCCAGTTATTTGGTAGGATGCTTATGTTTTGTATGCTTATCATAGAAGAAAGAATTATTTAGTTTAGATTTTAGTTTAAAAATCTGCTAAATGATTCATGCACAGCAATGAGCCAGCTTCTGAATTTCCCAAATCTGAAGCAATTGTTCTTTTTCATGTGACAAATGAAAAAATGCGGCTATTATTGCAATGTTTTTAGATGTTCTTTGCAAGAAGGCCTCCTGGATTCACACCTTTCCGGAGCACTACAGCGCTAAGCCAGCCAAATGCAGTTTCATACACTGATAAAAATGAAGAAGGAAGTCAAAGCCCTAGCACAGAAACGAGGAAAGATGATGGACAGCAACCAGAAGGTGAAGGTGAACCTGAGCATAAACACAGGCACAAACACAGGCATAAGCACAGGCACGGAGTGAAAAAGGATCATGAATCTGACAAAAGGCATAGGCATGAAATTGGTTGTGGGCATAGAAGCGGCCATGGGTGTGGGCATAAAAAACACAGTAAAACCAATAAACATAAACATCCAAACCCCAGATCTTCTGAGGAGTCAAATGAAAGGGGTTTTAATCAAAACGAAACCCTCTCATCAGCCAGTGCTGAAACAGCACTGGAGCGGGTTAGTACAGGGGTTGGAAGGAAGGAAACCAGTAGACCTGCAGAGCCACTAATTCTTCCTGATACTTCTTTATTTAATGGGTTACCAGATCACCCAGAATCTCCTCACCCCAGATGTCCTGGAAAACCATGGAAACCACTTGTGGGCTTTCCAGCCCCTCCTAGCTTTCCCAGAGAATTCACAAATGAGGATCTCTTGCCTTCTGCAGCAGAAAACATCGATCCAGCAACAGAAAACAACGAGGAGGGCTTTGATCTCGCAGATGCTTTACCATAATTCAAATACTGTAGGTTCCTTTGCAGTAATGTTACATAGAAAATAAGAAGAATACTGTCTTTTGAAATGTATAAAACATGAAGAGGCAAAAGCTCAAATTCTGTTAACTGAAATACTCAAGTAGGTTACCAGCACTTCTGGGGACCTAAGACCATACGGCAATACTGTGTATTTGCATATATTTGCAAATACATAAATCACTGTAACTCATCTGCCTCAAGTTTCTACAAGCACAAACTGAGTCACTGCATCAAGTCTTAATGTATTATATTTAAAAGAATGGTAGAAAGGATTTTGTAGATTACATGAAGAATCTCAACCAAATATAGATAAAACAGAAGACAATATAGAATAAAGGAGCCTCTCTTAGATATGTGAAATAATTTTTCTTTAATTTACTGGAGTGGATCATTTAAAGAATAAAGTAAAATGAAAGAAACTTTTTACCTGTTACTTTCTTTGAACAAATCAATATTGCCACCAGTCTATCACTAGCAAGTTGTTCTGTTGGATGAGATAACAGGGACAGCTAAGAGAATCCTAAATAAAGCAGTTTTATTATTCCCTATACATATTACGTTAACTACTCAGAGAAGCACAGATTGACTTGATTGACAGATTTTCATTCAGTGGAGATGCACAAATACTACAGATCAGGTAACAAAATTACAAACTCTTGAGACACCTAAAATTTGTGTGCCTTCTTCAATTATTAGGTTGTGTATAATTTTGAAGACGACTGATTTTTCTCTCCTGGGTGTCTTCCAAAGGTTGAGTTTTTGGTGGGATGCATTAACTAGAAAGCACCAAATATTCCTTGCAAAATAAAACATGTTTTCCTTCTGTATGGATGCAATAACTTATTCAGCTGAAAAAAAAAACCCAAAACCACAGCAATAAATAAGTAAGTACTTTAACTCGGTCCTGTAAAAGGTTATTGACAGGTTAAGCCTCTACAAATGGTAACACTTCACTGATTTTGTTATAAAAGACCGTATCACCTGATACCACAGACGAAGGATCTTCCAGCACAGCTGCAATTCTCTGAAGCTGCTCATTCAAACTGCTGGGATTGCTGTGGCATCAAGACTATACTCAACAGCTGGGCTAGGTTTAGAGAGAGGGTTAGGACTGATGTTAGGATCCAGAGAGTCAAATATCCTACAGCTCCAAGAACAGTGGGTCTGGAAAAAGAATGCCACAATGATCCTGGCAGAGCCACAGCCTTGCTGCTCCTACAGCTTTCTGATCTGGACCAGCCAAGGTATTGGGTTTGGGTTTGGGGTAGGGGGAAAGTGGGGAAAAAAGAAGGGAAAAAGGGGGAGGGAAAAGGGAAAATAAGGGGGGAAGCTGTTCATTCTAACTGGTGGGATTGCTGTGGCATCAAGACTATATACTTAACAGCTGGGAATGTGTCCTTATTTTGTGTGCTGTGCTTCTACAGCTATCATCTCCCTGGTGAGGAGGAACTAGACAGGGGAAGTTTACTCAGAGAATGCAAAAGAGATGGGTGAACAGGATCAGGAGGTCTTGGCATAACAGGCACAGGATGGTCTCTAAAGAGGAGATAGCTATAAAGAAAAGTCAGAAGACACAGTAGTGGAAAGAACAGAGGCAGTGTGGCATGATATGGTTGGGATGAGAAGAACAAAAGAAACCAGCAAATTAGTGGCAAAAACTGAAACAGAGTGAATGGGATGGAGAAGTAGGCGAAGGTACCATGGTCCAGAAGCTATAAAAGATAGAAACTCAAGAGAGGGGGCAAGAACAAATATAAAAAGGGAAGAGAGGGGTCTCTCTGATTGTGGCAGGACAGTTCCCAACATATCACAGAAGCAAACTCATACTGCCTGAATCTAAGTATTCCCTGACAGCGTAAGCACACCTTTCCTCTGCAATGCCTGGTTCCCTTTTTTCTAATTGCATTAGAAGATTCATTAAAATACCACAAAATCCAAAATTAGAAACAGTCCCTGTGAGTATAAATTCAGCCTGGTTGTGTACACCTGAACTTTTTTTTTACACAGTGTCATACAGGGATGGATGGACACAGACAGACAGACATACAGATATCAGTCATGACTGGTGATATCAGAACCATTGTACTTCCTTTCTTCCTGAAAACAGTTATTCAGAAGTCATATAACTTAGCCAGAGCCCCATTGTACAGAAAGATACAAAAATGATGGATCAAACCCTAATCAAATTCCTTTCCTTGCAGCATAATATGCAAATACAATCTTGTTTTGACAAGAACTAAACTTACTAAACTAAGCAAACGAAAGTCTTGAGAGTTATCTTTAGTTCTCTGTTTCTTTTCTTCTGAATATTTGATTGGTATGATTTTGGCTGTAACTGGAAACTCTTTGTGTATTATTAACTGAATTATTAACATGAGTATAAGCTCAAAACAGTTCTTCTTTAAAATATAGTAGCAATTTAAGTAATTAATGCAAAATTACAAAAAAAATAAAGATGCAAATATAAGAAAAACAAAGTTTTCCTCCATTTACAGTCTCCCTTATCTGAATGAAAAGACAGTCATACTCATGATGTATTCTCCCCACAGAGCACACATACACAACCACAAGTAGCGAGACATGGGACTGAGTGGTTGTTTACCACGTGCTATAGTGATGATGTGAGATTTCATTACTGTTTAATACAAAGATGACAATTTCAATTTGCTTATATAATTTACAAAAATAATTAGTTTTTAAAAATCATTCTGGAATACAAATCAGTACTCCATTTCTAAAAATTTTGAAACAGAATGTTTGGATATTTTTAGAATAGAACGTTTCCCTTTCTTATTGACATTTTCCCACAGAAAGTTTCAATTATCACAAAACAGCACTTTTGGGTGGAAGAATCTGCTGTGAGTAAACTCCTGACCAGGCCTGTTCCAGCTCTGCTGCTGAAGAGCTCTGCAAAACACCCAGCTTCTCCTCCTGCTGTAATCACGCTAGAGTGCGTTATCCACGGACCGCAGCGCCTAACGAGTATTTTCCTCGTTGGCCAGCAGATGGCACCTTTTTTGTCACAGGGTTTATGTTTGCCACATTTTGTCAGTTTTGTCATTGTCAGGAATGGTTTAGTAGGCTTGACACTCTGCGTTCTTCTGCGTGAGTAACACTGTAGCTAAAAACACCCCATCTGTGCAATCTGTTTTAAATATTAAGCTCTAGCAATAGAGCTTCGACATTTGCCAGTTACTTACTATAAGCGAAAAGCATAAATAATACCCTAAACGTAATTTAATTAATATAGAAAATAAGGGCTACTCCTGCACCAGAAAAATTGCATTCTTACTGATACAGATAATTGGAGCTAGGAGTCTCTGGTATGAAAATATGTCTGAATTAAACCTCTGCTTACTCATACTGCTGACATCCAGAGCCACATGACGGCCATTCTGGAGCTGTCTGAATTTAATGTTCTCCCTCTCTTGTTCATTCCATCTGTGACATTGAGACAAAATATATCTTTTAACTGACCACATTTTAAAATTCCTCTTTACTATGGACGGATTATTGGATTTTTGCCATAATTCAGACATGACCTTTTCATCACACTCAGCAGTTCCAACCATCCTCTAGTGCTATGTTCACACAGTGTAAGCCACAGGACAGAGCTGTGCAAACACCTGACACCAGAACATGTCGAGCATTAACGAAAAACACCGCTATTTGATAGGATGTAAGAACTCATTTCTTTTCTTGTTTTCTCAGGTCTCTCAGCCAGCAAGTAAATTGCTCCCAATTTAGGAGTAACAGCTCTAAGAATAAATGAGTCTAAGTGGCTACAGAATAAGAAATGACACCACTACATGGCCATTGTCATGTAGACAAAGCTGTACCAAATCCAATGTACAAATTCCTCAAATATTTCTAAAAAATAACATTAGGGAGAGATATTTTCAATTCTGTAACCAGCTACTCACCCACAACTTCTAATTCTGCTGTGTTTGCAAGACCACATTAGTGTAACCCAGCTTCCACAGTTTTAATTAAGCTTTACATGAAGTTCATCTGTTAAAATGTAATTAATAACACAATGTTTCTATTGCATTATAATTTAAGAGGAAGGCTGCTTTAAGGACGAAAGAGTGAAGGTATTTCTAGTTGGGTAAAGCATCTTGTTACAATGAAGTACTAGTACTACTGCTGCTTCTACAGTGGTTTCAATCTGCTGCCCAGTGAAAACACAATCACAACCTTCAAAGGAGTGACTCCTACCTGTATGGAGTAACAGGAATTAGAAACTCATAGTGGTTCTTTTCTCTTCTGCCATGACTACTGAGAGTGATGATCTGTGCAATGAAGATCAGGCATTAACTACTTACCCTACTGTTTCGGTTCAAATTGAGCCACAGATAATCAGAATTCCCTGCAGAATCCAGAGTCATGCCAAAGGAGTATACTTGTTTTAAAAATGAAAAGACAAAATATATTTATGAGAGGCTCTGTAATTATTTGGTGAATGCCTCTCCATCTTCCACTAGATGCACTTATCCCAGGAGCCATAACAGCCCACTTGGCTTGAAACACAAAAATAACTATTGTTTGAGTGGAAAAAAAAGGTAACAACTCTGACTAAGGTGGAGAATGAAAGAGGATGTATCTGTCACCCAGAGAAGATGTATGTTTAACAGAAACTTAGATTACTATAAGAAAACTCAAACAGTTGGAGTAGACAGGAATTGAGGACTATTGATTTCAAGTTGGGGAACATAATGCTATTCAAAAGAACATCAACAGGAGCTATTGCATGCTTAAAGACTTTGACCTACATGCCCAAAACAGTACAATTCAATGCCTTGAAAAATCCACCAGACACATGTAAAGGAGCACTGTTTTATTTCTTATTCTAACCCTTAAGCATGTCAGCAGAACTTAATTTCTTGTCACTCAATCCAACAGAAAAAAAGACTAATGCCGTAAAACATTATAAAGAAGTAAATCTACTATAACTGAACTCTCTTCCTTTTATGTGCCAGTTGTTCTACTAGCTGTATACTGACTAAAAGAGTAGTAATACTCACAAAGTAATAAAAACAGAGGGGTATAATGGGACATGGCTCAGACTTTGCAAAGGAAAAAAATAAGTTCCAGAAGGAATCCAGAATTCACACTGATCATTTAAGCAGTCTTGTGACTGCTAAACTAAAATCTCCTGTTTGAGTGCAGAGGCCTGATTTTAAATTTTGCTGAGAAGTCTGTGCTCCCATTAGCCTTAAAACAGTATTATGGGTACACAGCATTTCAAAAATCAGGGCTTAGGGCAGTCAGCCAAAGTCTATCGTGTAGAAAGCTGATATTACTTGCAGTGGTTGAGATGGAGATTAAGCAATGCAACACCTCCAAAAGGTAATTATGGGAAGCATTAACCATCAAAGTAGCTTTTATATTTTATAGTGTTTTGGGAATTGGTGCAAGTCCTGGCATTAACCACAGGAGTACTAGTGGCTTAACAGCTTTTTTCCTGGCCCAAATAGAGAGATTAGAGTGTTCTGGGCAATATTTTGCCATAATTCCTTACTCTCTTGATCACTCCCACAATATAAACCAGGTGGAAGAAGCAGGTAAATCAAGCATAAAATACAAGATCACTTCTTTCTTCAGAGTTCAGTCTAAACTTCACTAAATTGTTTTTCTATCTTAAGACAATCCTGACACCTCTGAAACTTTGACTCAAGTTGACAGATCTGTTGGTTGCAGCTGACAGTTTGGCATAGGAACAGCATTAATATGAAGGCTATAACGTGAGTGCACTCCACTCAAGACATTTCTATATCAGCACTACTGTAAATCTGCTCTATTCCACTGTGAATACATACTAGCCACCATCAATCTACCAATTGTAACCAATAAATAATTGTACTATTTGCAAATTTATGAGAATCCCTTGTCATTTAGCAATATTGTGCTTCTGGACACCTGTTTTGGCCAATGAAGAACTATTAAATCAATCATAGACTGCCACACTAACCTTCCACTAAATATTTATATAAGGCAACTAAATTTTTGTCTGCATAGCGTCCATCCATTCCTTCCTCAGCAGTTACTTTACAAAGGTGTTTTTATTATGCATACTTGTTTGAATAATCACCTCATGTCTCTGAAGAATTCAAACTGGTTTGACCCAGAAGTTCAGTGATCTCTTCTGAAATGTAGCTCTGAACGCTCTGTGGAACTCAGTCCTAACACAACTATACACTCAGCAAGGCACTAACAATTGTTCAGAGCAGGAGAACACTAAACCCCTTGCTTGCGGTGATTAAAGGCAGGGACTCCACAAGATGATGATAAGCACAGACATTTTATTGCAAAAATCCAGGGTTCTTAAACTGTTACATTGTTATGAGTTTACATTCTTGTAAGGCACAACTAATGTGTTTAAGCAACCACCATAAACCACGATAGGAATATGCTTTGGGTGTAACCAATCACTAACCCCACAGTGTGAGCACTTACTGGTTCTAACAATTGTTTTCCAGTTCTGTAACTTGTTTTTCACCTCTAGTTTAGCTGAGTCATTACCAGAATGCTCTCTGGTTAGCCAAAGTAGCAAAAGTGAGCAAGGATTTTACAAGGGCAACAAGGCCCTCACTTTACAAGACCTTTCTGCTCCGCAACACTTGCTGACACTGATCTAAATCACAATCACTTGTACTGCCAGGGGGTGCCTCAGTCATGGATGAAGACTTGATCTTCACGTGCACTGGCTCAAAGAACCCACACAAAGCTTAACAGGATGTTACCAAATCCAAGTGCACTGGGGATCAAAGTAAATAAAAAGAATTGTACTGAAGGCTTCAAAAGAACTTTCTGTAGGTTACAAGTTTGACAAAATTAGTCTGAATCACAAAATTAATCTGACTAGTAAAAATACACTTGAACATCCAATTCCACATGACATACTTTGGGAATGGAAACTTACGTATTCATGATTGATGTACCTTACCCAGTGCCATTCATGACTGGGAAATGGCATGTATGAGCTAAACTCTATATACTCAAAGAATAACAATTTCACAGTGAGAGATGGTAATACTAAAAATAAAAATCTGAATCCCTAACACTTACACCTCAATTACTGAATCTCAATCAAACTACTAGGCTGCTACAGAAAGAAATTCACTCTGACCCAAACTGCAAACAGACTCCAGGAGAACAGTCAAACACTATTTGATAAATGGTGATAAAGTGCAAAACAAAAAATTGTGAGAAAGGGCTGATCTATCCAAGCACACTCAATAACACAGCAAACAGATGGTTAAGACATATCAACACAGGAGTACCAACATAGCTAAGACAGTGTTATCGCTGCCTCCACAGTTTGTTTTTATTCTCCTCAAGGCCCCACCATGCAAACACAGCAGGTGTGCTGGGTTTGTTGTGCAAGGCATATGGGTTCAGTCGCCTCAGAAAGATCCTAACAACTGAGAGAAGAAGCAGGTGAAGAATAGCAAAAATATGTAACATGCTACACAGATGTAGAAACAGCCGCAGCTTTTGCATGAGTGTGTTGCAGATAATTTCACAATGATCTTGAAAAGTCTTACACTACAAAGCTCACCCCATTAAAGAGATCCCAGAGAAAGCACGTCTGGAGTTGGTTCTATAGTCGGTATTCTTGAGTATCTAATATTAATTTTTATTTATTTATTATACATTTCCACTCAAAAGACATCTACTTAGGTAACAGAAGATGAAAGACCATTGATAAAAGGTTGATAACACATCAACATATTGCAACAATCGTATCCCAAAAACCATCATTTCCCTTTCATTTCGAAAGGTTCCACAGCATTGCACAGCTGAACGTAACAACTGAGACATTTTAATACGTACAAACAGAATTCACCAGCTCAAGATTATGCTGATGTTTTTGCCACTTTTTCTTCTTCTTTCTCTCCCTACTGATTTTTTTCACAGCTGTCTTTACCCAGGGTAATAACATCAATGCCAAAGTAGTATCAAAAAGCAGCTACCTTGAAGGAGCAGTGAGTATTTTCTAAAGGAAAAAGTCACTCTTCTTCTCCCTCCTTTCTTTGCAGCATTTCCTCCTGAAAGCATGGGAGTGTGCTTGCTTGCTCATCACTCCTGCTACCCTAAACAACTGAGATAGCTTTGTTCTTCTGCACCAGCAGTTCTGCTCATGAACACTGACACTGAATTTCCTTTTTTAGACAGCAAGGACGCAGACTTTCTTCCTCTTCTCCCTCCCTCTGCCTCGCCTCCCCTCCCCCTCCTACAGTCTTTGCTGTGCCCTCATATTACCTTCAACAGCACAAGGAATCCATGCTGCAGTTTTTTTCCTCGTTAGCAGCTCTATGGCAACAGCAGTTCTGAGGCAGCAGTCCTTTACAGTTCTCACTTCATTCTCTTTCCTTCTGCATAAAGATACACAGTTTGTTAGCCCAGGAAATCTGCAAAGCCAATTCTGATGTGATGTAAACTAACAAATACAATTCCACCATTATTTCAGGCAAAAAGTGTGTTCCTGGGGGTACAAGGTTGAATTCCCAGAAGAGATGAATGTTAGCAATGCAAATGAGTAATAATAAATGAGATCAGAGAACTACTTTTGGGTAATTAACTGTAAAATCATCTTCAAGATAACTCAGCTTTCTTGGACAGGAAGGTGTAAAAAGACAATTCTGATCTTAAGATATACATAGTATCACATCCAAATAAAGTCCTCTAAGAATTTGTCATTGTTTGACTGAGTCTTTATTTGTTATTAGCACATAAATCAGTTCTCTGTTAAAATCCTGCTGAAATAAAAGCAATAATAGCATACAAGCTTTTGTAGTGTAAACCATGGAAAAGGTTATATATCAGAATACATTTAGAAATGGTAACACAAGCTTTAGAGAACAAAAAAGCAACACAAGTAGAACTATCAGAAACTGGGTAGTTATCAAGTACTATAGTCTCTACCTGCTTTGAAATTAGGATTTTCCTGGCTTTGTTACTTTTAAATTAATCAGAAGAATGAGCTGCAAATAATGCCGAATAGTAAAAAAATAAAAAAAAGGAAAAACCCCCAACTACTTAAGACTCAGAAACAATTATTATCAGAAGCTATTAAATTAAAGCATGAGACAAAAGTACTTTGAATAGAGGCACATACATTCTCTTTATATACTGCAAAAAACTGCCAGTAATTTATAATCTAATCACTTTCATCACATGCACGAAATAAATGAATCAATATATTCCTGCAATTCAGCATGAACAGCATGAACTTGCATTTCTGTCTCCTGCTGTGTAAAGAACAAAAGTTTCTGGCCACTGCCAATTGCTATGAAACGATGTGTTAAAGTGCATGTCCTCAATTGGCATGGGCAACACCACAGTTAACTCCTGGCTGAAGTAAAGGGATCACCTGCATCCTGCCTGTGCTTCCATCAGCTCACATCCACGCCTGTTGGAAAACATGGAAAACAGGGACAGGTGTTCCTGGGCACAACCTGGAGGAAAAGATTGAATTCCTTACTAATCCAGCACCTCACACATTCATTTTTGTCTCATCTGGCAATATTCAGTTGGCATACAAACTAATATAGAATAGTATTCTGGGATGGGTTGAAGCACAAACAGTGGGGGCTAAGGACTAGCCTACAGAGGCTTCATACCACTAAACAGAAGGCCCAAACAACAAAGCAGTTAACACTTAGCCGCTCACTTGGCACTTCAGCTTCATGCGCACACATTTCACTCTCAACCATGACAAGAATATCCACTTCTAACACTGTTAAAGAGAAAAGCCTTAGAATAGTTACGTCTTTCATCCAAAAAAATCTCACAAGGATTAAGAAAACAAACAAACAAAATGATGAAACAAGTCACAATGTTGATCTTGATTAATTAAACTTTTTTTAAACTTTTCCCCACCCAGAGCTGCTTTGCAGGCTGAAGCATAGCTTGTAAAGAAATCAGTCCCAGCTTTAAACAGTTTACAGTCTAAGAGATTCTTCAACGAAATATGATAATTTCCATTTTACAAAGAGATGAAAAAAGGGCACAAAGCTGAAACTACTCATCTATAGTTTCACATTGTGCTGGCATCAGTGACAGAAACAAAACTCGGGCAATCTGAGCTATAGTTTCCTGAAGAAATGAATAGTCTCAATTTTCTTATGAAAAGTAAAGCTCAGTAGGAAACTCAGTTTGTAGAAATTAAGATTTACCTTGAGCCCAATACCTCTCATTACACAGCTAATTTTATTAATGACAAAGTATTTAGCTTTATTGTTAACTTTTACATGTTGTCACAAGCTCTATAAACTACAAAATACTGTTGAGAAGGTTAAAATGCTCTGATAGAGAAGAATTATTCAATTAATATGCAAGGCTGGCTATGGAGAGAAAGAGCTTCTGGTAAGGAAAAATGAAGTAATTTCTGTGATATCTTACTCTCACTGATTAGGGACGTACACATTTGAAATATTCTGACAATAAACACCTGTAACACACTCAAAGCAAAGCTCTCTGTGCAATGCTGTAACAGTTGATAATACCCGACATTTTGTTATCTCTAATCTGAGATAGGCCCTCATAACGCACAGCTCTGCACACACACTCTGAAAAGCACAGTGTGCTTGTTCTGACATCCAAAAGTGTGATTTGCATGGGGAAGGACAGAGTCACATGGCATCTATCAAGGTACACATATCTACAACAGACATTAGAGATTATTACTTATTTTACCACAAACTGGTCCTGCGAATAAATCCCTGTAAAAGTCGATGACCTGCTTGGCCTTTTTGGTATTTTCATCTTGGGCTTGGTTCACATGCATTACTTCCTCCTACTCAGTACAGAACACTCCATTTCTTTACCAATGAGGAAAGGTACTCATATTAAATTCAGAGTATAGGTCTGCCTGTAGTGGCTGTTCCAAAACTTAACCAACTAAAATTAGCAATTAAAAAACTCAAGCAATGTCAGTGGATTGCAAATTTGTATAATCATGAGAATAAATAATGTGCAGAGATAGTTAACCAGTAGCAGAAGGAAAAACGTCTTCTTCAAAATAATGCACAGGCTTATATCTACCTTTCTCTCAGAATTGGAAAAAATGTTCTTTGCAGATTGTCTCACAGAAATATATGACATGCAGTATTTCATGACTTAAAAAATAAATCTAACCACAACTGTGTCAGGATGTTATCAGCAGCTGCCACCTGGTTCATCTCTCAGCTTTATTTACATTTGTAATATAAAGAACAAACTCTACCCTGAAAGTAGCACGCAATTTCTACCAAAACATTTGTAGGCCTCCTTCCATTACTGATCCCCACATTTTTCAAGGACTTGCCTACACATAACCTCTGATGCAAATACTATCACTCCCACTTTACAGAGGAGCAAACTGAAGTGCAAAAAGATCTCTCACTCCAATAAAACTCAATGGCAAGTCTCTAATAAATATCATCTGCTCAATTTTAGTGCTAAAATTCCAGTCTGTGGTCACACTAGGCGTTCTTAACACAACAGAGAACACAGCTAAGCTGATTTCATGTCCTGGGCTTCACTACAAACCTTGAAAACTTGGAAACAAAAAATCTAATTGCTCAATCAAGAAGAACATTCAAGATCTAAAACTGTAATTATTGAGTTTTATAGCATGCAGAGGACTGAATGACTACAAAAATCATAGAAAGAAAAGCATATTTCTGTTTCAAGTATTTGGGTTAAGATTTTATTGTGCCAACATTCTTATTATTACCAGAATAGTTATTAGAATTACAAGACCACTATAAGTGATTCCACATGACATTTTTCTTACGTTACACTCATTTAAAGAGTTATAATAATTTACATACTTCCACTAAGAAATGAAATACTTAAACCCAGTTTTTTATTAGAAGACCAACGTAATGCTAACTAAAGTAAAAGGGAAATTGTCCACAAATTCAAAGGCCACTGAGTGAAACTACACATACCCACTATAAAAATAAGTAGGAATTAACTTCCCTTAGTTCTTTAGATTTTTTGACCTTCTGAGAGAAGGCTGAGAAACCAAAGTTCCTCTGAGGGCCTAGAGCACTTCTGCCACTTCCTGTCTAGCAGCAGTTTACAAGAACTGCCCCATTGTATAAAAGAAAAACCATCTTTCTTAAAAATTCAGTGAGAACTTCATTATTCCAGAATAAGAAATAAGTAACAAATAACTTCAAACCTTTGAAGGCAGGAGGGTCACTATAAGTCTGAATTTAAACTCCAAACTCTAAGGAGATGAATTAATGGATGAATAACCTGAAAGATTTCATTCTCATAACTGCTGTTTCTTTAAAAAAAAAAGAAAAAAAAAACAGCAACGAAATTAGTCTTAAACAGTTTAACAAATCAATATAATCAAGAAAAAAATCTAACTACGAAAGAGAGAACTTAAGCTAAGAAGCAAAACTCTGCACAACTGAAGCAGGAACACTCCTTGGAGACACAAAACTATGCACAACTGAAGCAGCAACACTCTTGGAGATGTGTGCTCCAAGCAATTAGGAAGCACAAGCCACCCTGCATACATTTCAGACAAGTGAGTCAGCTGGCCAGCAAAAGGCCCCATCCACCCCACATGCTCTGCACAAGTCTGAATGTCTTGGATAGACTGAGCATGTTGGACAATTAAATCAACCAAAACAGTTCAAATCCCACTGGCTTTCCATAGTGCTTGGCACCTAAGTAATGTAAGCATCTTTGAATATGTTCCTCATTGGCCTAGTGCACAACTATTCAGTGAGACAGAACTTGGACAGGGAAATTCTGGATGTACTTTCAATTCACTCAACACAGCCACCACTGAGATTTCAAAATACAAGTCTGACTACAGTTACAAAGACTAGAAATACCTGTCAAAACATAACAAAGTTGTAAAATAACTTTAAAACAGGGTGACAAAGCAAGCCTAGCAACCCAGCGTACTAAAGTCATCATAATGTGCATTTCAGATTACACTGAGGTACTACAGAATACAAAGCCAGCATTCTCAATCCATTATAAACACTGAATCTTAGAAATTCTTATTGCTTAATTTGTTTAGATTGTAAATTCAATAGAATGACCAAAAAATGCATGTTAGCATTAATGACACCCTGACTGCATTTAAATAACAAGTATGGGACTCCAGGAATTTGGACTTTCTTTCTCCCCTGGAGGTTTTCCAGAACCTTTCCTATCCATTCCTACATCTGAGGAAGCGCGCTTTTGTTTCGGCAGGATCCTTTGGGACTGATGAATTGAAAAACATTACTTCTTGCTAACAACACCCTCACAAATCATCTTGTTCCTTTACATGACCTACTGTGAGTAAACTCTGTCTGTTTACCATTACCTTCCTCGCCCTGCTAGTCATGGCAATCAAATAATACAGAGTCTGAACTCTGGCACGAGACTTACAAATGCAGGAAAAGAACTCTGGGATCTTGCAGGTTTCCTGTGAAGTACCTGACAGTTTCATAGTAAATTCAAATCATACTATAAGATTTCTAAAAGGACATTTCTGAGATTTCCTAATGCAAAGTGTACCATTGCCTTTGCCAGAATATTGGTGACCAGGGATTGCTCAACTGGAGCTCAGTTTCAGGAGGTGTCAGCTCCTACTGCTTTCTTTAGATACGTCACTCCTTACTTCAATCTGCATGAATAATCACTGGAAACCCAGCTGCTAAACCAGCTAGTCCATCTGTTACCCCTGTTAATAAATGTATAATTATGTTCACTCTCACTAAAGAGCTCATGATTCACTGGGATTGTCTTTTTCAGAAACATCTACTGAAGGGTATTAGGTGTACAGATATATATGGCTGTGGAGCCTATCTTTAGTAGCACAGACATATTATTTAGTGTCTTCTTGGTATCTCTTCTGCCTGATGATAACATGAACCTGCTCCTCGGGGAGCAAGTTTTCAGTTGAGGCTGCTCTAAAAAGCTTAATCAGGTTTAAAGCCAGGGGACCACAAGAAATCCCAGTGTCATTCCAAGATTTTTATCAGTGACAAAATCTGACCTTTTGGTACCTCTCACTATGATGCTTCATGTTCAGAACACAAACAATTCCAGGCAGAGTATGTCTAACACTGGGCCAAAAATACACAAATTAGATATGAAATCAAACGAAACAACTGTTTGCCCTACCATAAACAAAGAGATATTTCTCAAACACCGTACATGGGTTTTAAAGGGTATAAAATGTAGAATTTTTTCCTCTAGTCCAGTTAGGGGTCATTGCCATTACAAGAAGCCTGGATATCTGCTATCTTGTTTCACAAAAAGAGAAGACTGATTCTGTGTTTCCAACCATTTGCTTGAAGTTAATGAAATAAAATTTCTTTCATCTTTTCATTTGGTGAAAGAAGTCAATGATTTCCACTGGAAGAAATACCGGGTTCTTTTTCTCATATACCTTAACATGCAACATCCATGTGAATAAATGCCTTTCACGTGGAAACTGATTATTTGTTTCTTAAATCATAATTTCATCCCTCCAGTCATACACTTCAGGCAAACAGAGCATCTGCCAAAGGGCCACTGGAACGAGGAGCATCACTACATTAAAATAACCATGAATCAGAGCAAAAACCAGACAAATAATTCCATTGGTCAAACTCTGCCAAAGTCTGCTACAACCACGTGACAGCAGATACTAGAACGCTCACAGGCTTTTCTTTATATTCAAGCATCAGGTAAACCATAAATTAACAAAACACTCAGAGACATGGAAATTTCAAGCTTCTCAATAAAGGCCCATGATCAGGAGCTCGGGAGGCAGGCAGCATTGTTTGGTTCTGTAATTGCCTACTTCCAAGAAATCTTGGCATCTGATCAAGAGACACTCCATTATTTTAGACAGTAAATAAAAATATCAATTTTAAAAACTGTCTCCCTTGATTGAAGATAATAATTTTTTTTAAATTCTGGGGGTTTGTTTAGTTGTTTTTTTTTTTTTTTTTTTTTTTTTTTTAATAGAATGAAGTTTGGCCAAATGGAGTAAAATAGTACTTGCAGCAAGCTAGTGTAATGAGAACAGATTTTCCTTAAAGAAAGCCAGGAAAGCCTTGTTATGGAAAACTATTGTCAAATAGGAACACTCAAAGTGATCTGAATACATCAGTAATCTGAAATGACACTGATTTCTTTACTGGAAAAGATAAAGTACATACTTGTTTCTGAGATGCCATTTCAGGTCCATGAAGAATGATGCCTTACCTTCCTGAAATTCCCACATCTGGAAATCTTTTCCTCTCAGATTTGCAAATACACTAAGACTTAAATGCAGTACTTAAATAAAAATATTCATCAAATCAAATTCAACAGCTTTCTTAACAAATATTCAAGATCATTAACAATTATTTAGTAGTGTGATTTCTCCATTTAGATTCAAAGTCACTTTAGTGGGAAATCTAACTGTGCCAGCCCAAACCTGTGTTCACATTCTTTCTTTAGTCCATCCGGTTTGTTTCACAACCAGAGGTTAATAGTCCATGCAAACTGGCATCATTCATTTGAAAGGCCTCCAGCTATTGTTGTGTGTCTATCTGAAATGCAAACGCAAGAAATATCCCCAATATTTTCTACCCAGCATGGGTGGACACAACTTGGGAGCGTTAGGATGGGTTGGCAGTGGAGCTGCATCTGTATAATTTTGCTGGGATAGTGGTAAGTTGTATTATTTCTACAGATACTATTGCCCCAGCAGGTGTAACCATAGGAAGACTTAAGGTATATACAGTCTTCGAGAGGTTCCCTTCATGGATATTCTAGATGGTTCTAGACAATTTACAATATTCTAGGCAAAGTCAGGCGTCGAGTTTTTCAAACACTGCCTCCATTTGTTCATATATAATCACTATGGAAACAGAGTTGCAAAGTGATACACATAAACTAAATAAAGTTGGCACAAAATTATTGCTTACAATTTATATTACTCCCCTCCATAAGAAATACTGATAAACAGATTATTATGAAACCTGAGAGGAGCATTAAAACGATCGATATTTCTTCTATCACAGTATGAAAGCGTTGGGCAGGTTTCCGGGATTCAACCACGGGCCCACCGGCCTGCACTGGTTGTGAGCCCGAGGCCGAGCGGGGCCGGGGTGCGGGGAGCCCTCAGAGGCGCCTCCATCTGCCCCCCTCACCTCAGGGCCTCTCCGCGAGCTCCCAGCGCTGACCCCCCATGACCAACCCGGCCCCGGCAGCGCAGGGGGAGAGAGCTCGGCGTGTGTTTCGCCTGTCAGGGAGGAGGAGGCAGCAGCCATTTCTGTGTGCGGATGGGGCGGATGCGAGGCAGCCGGCCGTCGGCCATCAGCCGCCGCCCGAGGAAGCCTCTTCCTCTCTCCTCTGTCATCCCCAACTCCGGGGCTTTGAAACAACCAACACGACAGGGAAAATGCAGGCACAAGAGAGAGCCACTGTGCCACCCCAGCCGCTGCCGCAGGGCCGCTCGCCGTCCCCTCAACGCCGCCGACCCGAGGCCGCCATTGCACCCTCTCGCCCCGCGCTGCGCTGCAGCAAGGGCCAGACCGGGAAACCCCGTGCGCACGGGGGGAGGGGCAGGCAGAGAGAAGAAGGAGTGGGGAGCTGTGACGCACCCAATGGTGCAATATTCTTCCGCACACTGACAAAAAAAGTAGTTCCATGTTCCTCGTGACCTCGTGCACCCGAGAGGTTCATACACAAACTTCAGATTAACTCAAACAGCCGCGTGACTGGAATCTCTTGGGAAAGAGGGCTCAATCCGGGGGGATTCGTGCTTTTTTGGCTGTGGATGAGGTATATATCCATGCGCAGAGCAGAGCGCAACGAGTCCGGCAGCAGGGCGGGTATATAAGCCGGGCGCCGCGGAGGGCTTGCCTTTTCAGTTGAGGACAGAGCTGGTGAGCGGAACATGTCAGGGGGCTCCGCGGATTATAGCAGGTATGGTGGGGGCTTGGGCCCTCTCCTTATTCGGGGGCTCCGTGCGTTATGCGGGGGTGACCAGAGGGAGAGGAAAAGCCGAAAGTGGGGGGAGGGGAGGGAGTCGGAGCGCCCATGGGGAGGCCGGGCGCTGTGGTCAATCAGCCCTGCGCCGTGGCCCCTCCCGTTCTAGACGTTTCGGTCCTTGCGTTCCCCTTGCTCGCGGTTCAGCAACGGTTTAGCTCTGGTCCTCGGGGCTCGCTTTTCGTTGCTGGCTTTCTTAGCAATCTACTCGGACTTGAAAAAGGCTTTTTTGAAATTAATTTGAGTAGAGCTGAGTTGTAGTTCCAGTGCTTTTTCTGGGGATGTTTTTATTTTGACGGTCTGTTTTCCCTCGCGCCGTTGGTTCGCCCCGCGTTTTCGGGCCGCGCTGAGGACGAAGCCATTATATTTTTCGGAGTGGGGGGGAAGGCCCCCCCCCACGGGCGATCGCCCGCCGCTGTCCGCCCGCAGCGCCCGGTTTGCGCAATCCTAGGGGTGGAGCTCTCGCGAGAGTTCCCCGGCGGGGCGGGGCAGGGGGATCCGCTGCAGCGCCGGGAGCGCGCCTGCCCGCCCTCCCAACCCCCCCCGCACGCCGCTGCGGGAGCGCGCGCTCGGTGCGCCCATGCCCGCAGCATCGGGCACGGCCCTGGGAGCTGGGGTCGGGGTTTGGTGCCGCCCAAGCCACTGAGGAAGAGGGCTAGGAGTTTGTCCATTGGCAAAAGCTTAGAGCACCTGCTGGAATGAACTGTCACGGGTCCCGATGCTTTGCAGCCGAGGTGTCAGCTCGCTTCTGCGCGGTGGCTGCTCCTGTTCTAACATCATGTTCTCTTTAATGGCAGAGACCATGGCGGCCCAGAGGGAATGGAGCCCGATGGTGTCATCGAGGTGAGCACTTATGAAATGACTTGAAATTTTTTTTCCTGCTAGACATGGGTATTGGATTTAATATTTTTTATTTCTTTATTACAGAGCAATTGGAATGAGATTGTTGACAATTTCGATGATATGAATTTAAAAGAATCCCTTCTAAGGGGCATTTATGCTTATGGTTTTGAGAAGCCTTCAGCTATTCAGCAGAGAGCGATTATTCCCTGCATTAAAGGTATGCAGTCGATTCATCAATATCAACATCATCATCATAATAACAAGTATAATTAAGAAAGCATTGTAAAATGCATATGTTGTTTTACTAGTGTGCAGTAATAACTATTTTTAATGTTCATTGAACAAGTGATATGATGGTACACCATCTTTCGGGACTGACCTGAAATGGAGAGAACTCTTTAGTACTGATCACTTACTTCATGGGAAATTAAATAAAACTAACGTGAATGACCCATGTGGGAACAGTAAATGTGTATCCTACTTTTTTTAGGGTATGATGTGATTGCTCAAGCTCAGTCAGGTACTGGCAAGACAGCCACATTTGCTATTTCCATCCTGCAGCAGTTGGAGATTGATCTCAAGGAGTCCCAGGCACTAGTATTGGCCCCTACCAGAGAACTGGCTCAACAGGTATTGATAGTGTAGTTCAAAAAAACAAAAAAAAACAAAACAAAAACCTTGTGTGTTGCATAGGTTTCAGGTTTCACAACTGAGACATTACCAGACTTAAGGGGCTGTAATTAATATCCATTCAGAACCCTTCTTGTGTGAAGCAATGGGGGATACAAACTGGCTGCTGTACCACAAGTTCTCTGCCTCTTTGAAGAGTTGAGTTGATGCACATGGAGGGTGTGCTGGGGCAGGGGTGCAGGAGCCAGCTGCTGTGCTGTGTGTAAAGTGGAGGGAGCATCTTCAGAAAAACAAAATTACCAAAGCACAGTGTTCTGAGTGGAAACAAAAAATTCACTTTTTTGGAAGCTTTTTGAACTTAAGTGCAGTTGTGCAACATGAAAACTGCAGTGCACATTTGGTTACATAAATGGTTTTGTATCTTTGTATGTTCTCCTGACACCATATCTGCATGTCTCTTTTACCTTCAGGGCATGGTATTCTGTTATTCTAGTGGGTGTGTGGTAACAAAACTTAAGGAATACTTGAATTTTTAGGATAAGTGTACAAGGAATGTGGGGTCTTCAAATGCAGTGTTGAACCTAACTCAAAAGTAGAAAATTCACTGTCATTTTCAACTAGAATATACTGAAATGCCAGTGCTAAGTGTCATTTTTTCAAGGTAAAGTGAAACATACTAAATCAGACAGAAAACAGTCTTAAAAAAATCAAAGGAATAAAAGCCTTAGATCAGAATGTTACACCTTTGTTCTACTCTAAAGCTGTTGTTTAGGCGAGACTTGTTTGAAACCTGGCTTAACGTGGTGCCCTTGGAGAGCATTCACAGAAGAGTGTCCAACTGCTTAATGTGCAGGCCTGAGCAGCTGAGAGCTTGAGCTCACTTCTGGTGGCCCTGCTTTCAGCTTAGTAATTGTCTCGTGGCAGTCACTAAATCAGCAAGTTCAACCAGTAATGACAAAAACATAACTTGAGTGCCCCCCTAACTTAATGGTTTCTAGTGAACAACTTGTATCATTTAAAGTTGGGCAAAGTCATTTTATCAGCTGCAGTTTTAAGAGCTGCATAGTCCTTGTTGGGTGTCTTGGCTTCCAAAGTCCATAAAAGCCAATGATAATGGGGTTTAAGCTTTGTTGTCCCATGATCAACTAATGGAAGGTTCTATTTTAGATTCAGAAGGTAATCTTGGCCCTTGGAGACTACATGGGAGCAACATGCCACGCTTGTATTGGTGGTACAAATGTGCGCAATGAAATGCAAAAGCTCCAGGCTGAGGCTCCACACATCGTGGTGGGAACTCCAGGGCGTGTGTTTGATATGTTGAACAGGCGCTATCTTTGTAAGTACAAATCTCATTGTGCTTATGCTCATAAATTTCCAGTAAAAACCTCATACTCACTAACAGCTTTATACTAAAGCTGTTGTTATACTAAATTTGTTGTTACTGCAGAGAATTATGCTGGAAATCTTAGTACTGAAACAGTGCAGTTGTATATTTCTGAAACTTCATGAGATACTACTCTTTTTTCCACTAGCACCAAAATGGATCAAAATGTTTGTTCTGGATGAAGCTGATGAAATGTTGAGCCGTGGATTTAAGGATCAAATTTATGAGATCTTTCAAAAACTAAGCACAAACATCCAGGTAAAAAGCTTGTACATAGTTAAAGTGATGGATGCAGATTTGGTTATAGTGTGGCTGGGAACTGAATTTTACAAGTCAGAATTGGCGTACTGGCTATGTGCTAACACAGAATAATATATTTTAGGTTGTGTTGCTGTCAGCTACAATGCCAATGGATGTGTTGGAAGTGACCAAAAAGTTCATGAGAGATCCCATCCGTATTTTGGTGAAGAAGGAAGAGCTGACTCTGGAGGGTATCAAGCAGTTCTACATTAATGTTGAGAGAGAGGTTAGTATTTTTGTACTTCCTCTGGTAGAATGAGTTAGGTTCTCTTACCTTCTTGTTAAAGCACTGTGCTAAAATTGCAGAAACCAAGGTTAAGCTTTGGTTTCTGCAATAATGCTAGTAGAGTAAATGCAAGAAGAAGAAAAACTATGCACTGGATCCAAAAGGACTAGGGTGGACCTCTTTCTTAATGTCCAGTGTCCTGTGTCTAAAGATTTGGTGCAACAATTGATGCAAAAGCTTGACTTAGTTTCCATGTTATATTGAATATAATTGTGTGCAAGAACATGCTTAATTGTTTGTTGTATTCTAGCTTTATTCTTTGATCAGGGTTCTTGTTGTGTACTGAGCTGTCTGTGTTACGATGCATTTCCTGATAATCTTTGTTTTGCTCAGGAATGGAAGCTGGATACTCTCTGTGATCTGTATGAGACACTGACTATTACACAGGCTGTCATTTTCCTGAATACAAGGAGAAAAGTAGACTGGCTTACGGAGAAAATGCATGCCAGGGACTTCACAGTCTCAGCTCTGGTAAGAATTGGTACTTCCAGTCACTTCTGAAATGCCTTGTATTTACTGGAAAAGAAACTGTGATGAGGGGAAATCAGAAGCAGGAAAGTTATAATATAGCTGTGCAGTGCTGTATTATCGTTCCCCCTGCTTAAAGTAAAGTGTTTCCTTTCTATCCCTACCTGCTTTGTTCCCACAGCAGGTGGGGACGCTGGGTTTCATACATGCCTTTATTCTTCAGACGATACGGTGTTCGGAGCCTTGGAACTGCACTAAATTGCCACTTTGTTTTAATTCTCCAGCATGGTGACATGGACCAGAAGGAACGGGATGTTATCATGAGAGAGTTTAGATCGGGGTCCAGCCGTGTCCTGATCACTACTGACTTGCTGGTGAGTATTGTCTTACATGGAATGTGTTACAACCTTGTCCCAAAAGCTTCATAATTCAGTGATGGTTTTTGTAACCTGAGCTATTGGGAGCTTTTTGGGAGAGCAAAAGCCATGCTCCACTATGAACTACACAGTTGTAGTTCATAACTAATGATGTGGTTGACAAAAGCCTGGAATAGATAACTTTTTTAAAAGCTCCAGACTTGCTTAAAGACTTGGTTTTGCTTTGCAGGCTCGTGGCATTGATGTGCAGCAAGTGTCCCTGGTTATCAATTACGACCTGCCGACCAATCGTGAGAATTACATTCACAGGTCAGTTGGCTCTGCCTCCAGTCAGTCCCTGTGCTGTGCTGGATGTGGGCATTGGCACAGACTCTCCTCACCAAACCAGAGGTGTTGGCATCCATGCATACAGTAAATGCTCAGAGCTAGCAGGGGATAAAACCACTTGTGGATTGGCTTTAAAAAAGCCCTGCTTTGCACATCTGTGGTTCTGAAATGAGGGAGGAGCAGAACTTTTGAACACTTAAAGCAGTGGGAAAACTTAGATGTGTACCAGGTTCAGTGATGGCTGATGAATCTTGGAGGTGTGGGGGAAAATGACAGCGACTGAACTGCCTTCTGTCATGTAGGCTGTGACGTATGAGAGCAAAGCTGTTACTGGTGCAGCATCTTGATGACAGCACTATCAGCTTGATCTGGGGTTCTGGCTGATGTTGTGTAGTTGCTGCTCAGCGACAAGACAGACCTTGCTACTCCTAGCAAATGAGTTGTGTAGGGCTGCCTTCACTTGTGGAGGTCCAGCTGTGTTCGTGTTGTGTGTGCCATGTTTGCTCTTGGTGACTCCTTAGTGGGATTCCTCTCTCTGGTGTGTGTCTTCTGGTAGCAATTTGTTTCCCTAGGTTTAGCTAACTGCTTCTAGTGACTGTCCCTAAATTAAGTAAACTGTGCTTTGTTACTTGATGTAAAAAAATACAGGAGTCGATAGCAGCAGTTGATGACACAAGATGGTGCTCAGAAACGACGTTGACGTAATTTAGGACGTGGATTCGTAAGCGGCACAGTTTGAATAAAGAGCGAGTTGGTATTTATTTATTTATTTTGTCATGATTATTCCATAAGTTTTGTGAGCCCTTTCTGTGTATTTAGCTCTTGCTGGCAAGGTGCTCTACTGTGCAGTTTGTAGGAAGGTATCGAGCTCATGGTGGGTGTAACTAAACCATATGCACTGATGTCGTTGATGGATGTGAGCTTACACAAAAACGTTGATTTGTTCTCTAAAAAAAAACCAACAAAACCCTAAGTTTTCCCACTGGAAACAGTTAGGCTGAATTAAAATTCTGAAATTGAGTGTGCTGTTCAATGTTACTTCATGTAATTGGATTCACTTAGTAGTAACAGTCTGCTTGGTAAAAAACAGCCTGTCTTCTGTGTGCTCTGTGCTTGGGAGTGGATGCATGAGGGGTGGGTACATAGTTGAACAGAGGGGGAGGGAGACTGATCCAGGACCTCAGAACACAGCACTGACCATTAAATAAAGATCTTACTTTGCAGCCAAAGAGTTAACCGTGTGTGTCCTGCTGCCTGCCACGGGATGGACCTGCTGTGCTGCTGGCACCAACTGCTGGTTTTTCCTGACCAGATTGTGACTTGGGTAGCAGCTGGTCCTATTAAGGCAGCATAGTCTGGCCAGTGGCAGATAAGAGCAGCAGTTACTGAATGGATCTTGCAAACATGTGAAGCACATAAGCAGTTAACTTGGGTGTAAATGTGTTCTCTTTTTGTGCAGAATTGGCCGGGGTGGCCGTTTTGGCAGAAAAGGTGTGGCTATCAATTTTGTCACTGAGGAGGACAAGAGGATCCTGCGAGACATTGAGACTTTCTACAATACTACAGTGGAGGAGATGCCAATGAATGTGGCTGATCTCATTTAATCCCCGGGATGAGGTGGTTGTGAATCCAGTGCTCGCTGTTGCTGAATAGGCGATTCACAACGCGCATCGTGCTTCTTTCTTTGGGGATATATTGAATCTTGTCTCAATGCTCATTACGGATCAGAAATACAGATTTTTGATAAGAGAAGCGACTTTCTGTCGTGAGCTCTTGTGGGGAAAGCCATTGGCTTTGTCCACTTTAGGGTTAGACTGTTGGGGTTGGGTGGAAAGTCATGGGGTCTGTAAATTTTTTCTTTATTAGAAATTTATTTCCTAGTTCCATAGAAGTGGTTGTATTAGATGTTCTTTATCATTTAATAATTTACTTATGGACTAAAAGATATAAGTGCTGTATAAAGTCAGCCAATTATGTTAAACTAGCCTACCTTCCTTTATTGTATGTACTTACACCTCAGATTAAATTGGAAAGGCCTTTCAAAATCTCTAAACTTTTATAAGAGCATTAAAATGCATTTTTGTTTCATATGTATTTATTCAATAAAGTATTTAATTAGTGGTAAGTGTGATCTGGACCCTGTTGCTAAGCCCCAGCAAGCAAGCAATCATACTATTGTCTTAGTTAGGGTTAAACCCAGTAAAATTTGCCATATTGCACATGTCTTAATGAAGTTTGAATGTTCAATAAAATACTTCTATATTCACGTAAATTGTAAATAGTTGCTTCTTGGGTTGGGGGAGGGTGACAGCAACCTGCTCTGTCTCAGGGTGGGAGCTGAAGGTGGCAACTGAGCCCTCTGCTCTTCACCCAGTATAAAGAGAATCAAATATTCCAGCCTGAGGTTTTTCAACTGCGGTGCAGTCCATTTATTGCAAAAAACAATACAAAAGTACACAGATCCCTGCTCTCAGAGCTCCAGCCACCCACGAACAAAAGGCTGCTGAAGGAGTCAAGTGTTCTGTGTGAGCTGCTGCATCACAAGGGCACAGAGACTCATCAGCTGCAGGAATTCATCAGCACCGTCTGCTAGGCATTTGTCCACTTCCTGCAGACAGAACAGAGAAGGGAAAAAACTAAAAATGGTAGTGCTCAAGGCAGCTGTGTCTCGGGGTACAGTGGAGAAAAAGAAGTTTGCCAGCTGTTTTCTTAGTAGATTTCTCCAGCAGTCACATCACAGCCACCTCCAACTGGGCTGAGAACAATAAGCTCTCCAGCTTCCACCTCCTAGAGGAGGCCACTGCATGACAGTTCAGTACACAATGGGATGCACCCCTGGCTCTGCAACCCCCTGCCAGGAGCATCACTCTAGGGCATCCACACCACCTCTCTGGGTACAGTGACTTCACTGCAGCTGGCTTTCCTTTTTTATCAAAATGGAGCAAGTTACTGAAATTTTTCAGAAAGGTGTATTTTATGCAACAGAACCAAAACTTGCATTTTGCAGCTCCTAACTTTTTTGTGTTGACTTATTTTCATCTTAATATTCTCTCCCATGTTATATTAAAAAAACCTCAAAACAACCAAATCCACAAACCTCTTGATTAAATCCCACTAGAACAACATAGTATGGATAATAATTCATTTAACTCCACTTCCTTCTCATGAAATTTCTCAAGACAAAAGTTTAGGTTTACCAAGAAACATTCAGAACAAAAAAAGTCAAATCATCACGTACTGTGCAAACAAAAATTCATCTGTGGAGATTCATGCATTTTGTTATTTTTAACTCAAGCGAGACTTACTGCAAGTTTCTCAACTATGGCAGATTTCTGCTTGTCACTGTAATCTTCGCTCTCCACAACCGTGTCATGCAGCTGGTTTATAAGCTGAGCAACAGCAAACCCCTCATTTATGAGATTCTGTACAGGGAGAGAGGAAAATGGAAGTAATTCAGCAGCAGAAACACCACAAACTGGAAAAACAATCCTGAAACATTTTGTCTGAACTGAGAGACTGCACTGCAATTCAGTGTGCAACTTGTAGGTTTTAGAGGACAGCCCTGCCTTGCATCCTGCCCGACAGTGACCCAACGTGAGCACCTCGGAAATGCTGCATGAGCAAGGCAGGCACAGTGCAGTAGTTTTGTCCAAATGTTCTTCCAGCTTCTGACAATTTACATCTTGGCAATTTTATAAGACATTTAAAACATTTAACAACCTCCACTGAACCTGTCCAATCCTATTCTAAAATTAGGAGAGCTTGGCATCCACAGCATCATGTGGCAGTTTCATAGCCTTCACATTTTAAAGGGCCAACTACTCCTGATTTATTTTCTTCATGTGGTCATTGCTAGTCTCAGGCACAGAGAGATCTGTAAGGCCAATGCTTTTTAATAAAATAAAACCCATGGCAACTAAAGATAGCTTTTAAAAAAAAAAAAAAAATCACTAGTGCCCACTTACAAAAACAAGTATTGAGAACAGTGGTAAGTGAAGCCATTTAGGGAGAGAGAAGTTTATGAAAATAGAGTTGGTGCAACTTTATTTTTCTATTAAGCCAAACAGCTCTCCATGCCATCAGTTTAACCCAGGAAAAAGCCAAAGTCACATTGGTAGGGAAATTTATTTGCAACTTTCACAGCTCCTCAGTAGGGAAAGACTGGAGTCCTAACTGGTAAAAGACACTTCCCAAATGTGCATCCAAACTGACTGAGGCCAAACGTTCTTCAGCTGCAGCCTGGGAACAAAGGATTCACGGGACAGTGGCTGAGAGAAATACCCAGGCTAAACACACAAGAACTCTACCTTTGCCACTGTTTCCAGTTTCTCAAAGGAACCACTCTGGCAGCCCAATAGCAGTTCGTCAATTGTTTCTTTAGGGATGACCTGTAACAAGAAGTGACATCATTTCAACTTCGTGAATTTAAAATCGGTGTTGATGCTTAAAGTACAGATGCAAACTCTTCGCGGCAGAGGCCATTTCAGGATTTCATTCCTCTACCACACCCAACCACTTCGAGCAAGTATGAGACAGACTAAATAAATTTTAAAAGTGAGAGCTAGGCTGTGATATTTGTCCTACATTGATGCTATTAAAACAAAAACCATATCATGACAATAGACTGTCAAAGTCACCTTCCTAAATCCAACACACAGCTGCTTATTCAGGACACTGACATACTTTAATAGTTAGATCAGCCAGTGCCTTCTGCACCATTTTATACCTAAACAACACAGCAAATCAGTTTTATTTCCAGTGACATACCCAGGGCATCCAAAAAAAGTCCAGTGCAACAAGACAAGACAATAAATCTGAAGAAGAAAAGCTGACAGATGCCATTATTTTGCTCTGTGCAGGGAAGAGCTGCTCATTTTCCCCGCCACTCATTGTCATTTCTGTCAGCTGAGTACTTGGACAGTTTGGTTTCAAAGCTTCTTTATTAATCTTTTGTACTAAGGTCACAGAAGTTGTGTATGACCAAGAACTTCAAGTTTTTATGAAGATGAAAAGTTGGGTTCCTTTGGTTTAAACAAGCATTATTCATTTAATAATGAAATTTCATGCATCTCTTTCCTATCATTACAGTCAATTCCTGCCAGGTTTCAGATGTCTGATATCTATTCAGATATCAGCTGTTTTATAGTTAGATACACAGAAGTGAACAATGACTTCACTGTGAAATTTGTTTCAAATTGTTCTGTCAAACTGCACAGTAACAGTTGCTTCTGGTTTCATCGAAGTGAGAAGCTCCCAACCCCTACAACTAGCTATGAGGGCAGTACCTTCATGGGAAGTGCGTCCATCATTAAAACTCATTTATTTTTCAGCTCCTCAACTCCTAATCTCACATTTCCTTCTTCAGGGGTGTTTTGTTGCTATAGGAACACCTCCACAAGTTTTATTGAATGCATTTTCTCTCTGGTTTCTCCTGTGCCTCTCAGTATTACCCATGTCATTCTAGAACAAACCACTGCTGTTTCATTAAAAAGCAGGATCCACATAGATCTTTGTCACTGTCACTGAGAACATTGAGTTGAAAATGAGCTGCTACTGAAAATCACTCCCCTGAGGTGCTGCCAAACCAATATTGCAATGATCTATACATACACACACATAAAGGAAAGCACCAAAAATATGTTCTAATCTACTCTCCCACAGAAGGCAACATATTTTGCATTTATGGGCAGACAATCTCAACTTCAGTTTGAATCGTAAGACTATTTTACAGTTTTCCATGACCTACAGAAGTTGCTAGAAACCTGCTGTCATAAATGTACAGAATCAGGCAGTCTTTAAAATTCTGGTGGATAGTGTATTACTACCATGCTGCAAAAGTAGTGGGCATGAAACAATTTTTTAATCAAACTTTGAGCAATGGTAGATAGAGGTAGCAAAAAAGCTTTTCAGATTAATTACAGGAGAAACTGTAAGGCACAGCTTACCCCAGCAATTTCAGTGATTATCTTCTCTGTGATCTCCTTCCCACCCATTAGGCGAGTGGCACTCTGAAGAAAAGTAATTGCTTTTCTTAAGTCCCCTTCTGATGCTTTTACAAGGTATGATACTGCCTGAAAAATAATTTCAGAAAATGCTAAGTTGTATGTTCACTGTTAATTAAAATCCAGTACACTTCTTCAGCAGTTATTTTAAAACATCAAGTAGTGCCTAAAGCAGATTGTCAGAGCCAAGCACAATACACAAGTTACAAAGCAACCTCTCTGCTAACACAAATGCGTGCTGGCAGTTTCAGAAAGAAGCACGGTTTAATGCCAGTACACTCAGCAGAGAACAAACAGCCCCACTGTCTGGCTTCAGTTTTTTCTGGTGGATATTTCTCTGGTTTTAGGATGACTTAAAATTGATCTCATCTATGGAAGGAGAATAAATGAGTTTATGTATTTTATTTCATACAATTGAACAGTCTGGAAAAGTATGCTGACTTGGCCTCTTTCACTGCTATGCAATTATGCACTAGATTAAGCAATAAAATTACATGACAACCACAAAGTTACCTCATTACTGATTTTCACATGTTCCTTCTCAGAAACATCCAACAGCCTCTGCCGTTGGATACTGTCTGACAAAGGCTTGAAGCGGAATTTGGAGCATCGAGATGTTAAAGGTTCAATTATTCTGAAAGAAAGGAAGGACAGTGGTAAATGAATGTGTGGGTCAAGTTGTCACAGACCAAATTATTAAGGCAGAAAAGATTTTAAAAGCCTTAAGGTTTAAATAACCCTAAAACCGCAACATTGTAAAAATTAAGAGTGAAATCTAAGGATTGTTTCAGACTTCCATGCACATAGCAACGTCTCCATTAACTGAAAACTACAAAAAATAGATAACAACTTTTAAACAGGGAAAAAAAAGAAGAGAGACTAACAGACAAGACAGCAATTCCAAATAAGCCACAAATTCCACATGTACCTGCTGATGTAGTTACAAATAAGACAGAAACGTGTTGTTTTAGATTCTTTTTCCATTGTGCGTCTTAAGGCTGCCTGGGCTGCTGAAGTCATAGAATCTGCTTCATCCAGGATTACAATTTTAAAAGGAGGACACATTTTACCACTGAAAATATCAAAAATCTGTTATTCAGTAGACATGCAATGTATAGACCAAGGCAAAAAAATCCCAACAAAAAAACCATTAAAAAAAAAAAAAAATCACTGCAAATAGCAAGTAATAGTTTACTTAAGCATGTATCCTTGATAAATAGAATATATTTAGAAGTTCAATCTTTTAAAAATTATTTTTAGATTAAAGACTAGTATTTGTAAAAAAGGGAAAGACTGAGTTCCCATAGGAAGACTAACACTTGAATACTGGAAAAATCCTCTCAAATACATACTCTTACTCTAAGTTTCTTCTTTTAACACCTCATGTAACTCTTCTTTCTACAGGCTTCCTGATTCCCTAAACTCCCAAGAGCGCTGCAACAGGCTGATTTCAGTACACAAGACCATTTCTTGCCAGACAGTCCTGGCATACAGTTTATTCCTACTGCTTTCCACAGTCCATACACATGGCTTGACCTGCACTGGGTTTCTTGTCACCTAACACCAGAATCTTTTTAGAAACCAACACCCATGTCGTACGAATTGCTGCAGATTAGAAGGACTAGGGGAGTAAATTTCACCACGATTTACCCAGAGAAGTTTCTCTATTGTAGTCAGACAACATCTGCAAAGGCAACAACATGTGAAAAAACCCGGAAGTCTTGATCTTGTGGAGTTTTCCCTGTCTGCCTCCAATGCTAACAGCACTTGTAAAAGATCCTCTGAGGTATTCAAACCCGCAATGTGGAATTCCATGAAGCAAAAGCTCAGCCAAAGCACTGTGTGTTGCCAATTTCTGGGCACTGCTGACCCATCATTTATATTAGAAACAAAAACAACCACATGCTTTGTCCTAAGCAGGAGGGGTTTCATCCAGCACTTACTCTGAACGGCTTCCAGATGCAGTTAGCTGAGCAAAAGCCTTCACTTTTTCCCGAATCACTTGTATCCCACGCTCATCAGAAGCATTTAACTCAAGGACTCTTTGCCGGAATAAATCAGGCCTGCAAAATTTTTATTACAACATGTTAGCTACTAACCCTTGTAATGATATGTTATAAAATATACAACAAGCCTTCTGGCTGTTTTGAATGGCAGGGATTATTTTTACCAGCATTACTAAATAACATTGTTAAAAGACAGTTAAGTTGGGATTGTAAAATGTTAAGTATGAATTTTCATTAGCTATTTTTAGAATCTCCTCCCAGGCTACAGAAAACAATGAAGCATAAAATTACATCAGTTAACCAGGAAAAAAAAAAAAAGTAGGAAGTTGGCTTCATAAATTCAGAACACTATATTATATGCCTTTTTACTTATATCCTGTGGGCAGTAAAATGCCAAGATACAGTCACTAGCAGTACTACCAGAATGAAATATCTACAAAGTACAAGACATGCAGTACTATACTCCATGTTAAAGAAAAAACCAAAGCAAACCAACAATTAATACACTGGATTTTAAATCCTGGGAATTAAAATGGATTCACAACATGGAGTTGCCTCCCTACTACTAAAGCAGAAGTGGTTCTCTCCAAAAAACTGTGAGTCAAAAATTAAAAATGACAAATGGAATGTGGGGGAGATATTAAAATGAGCATTACATTTGATCATAACATCAAACCTCATCCATTTTCTGCTTATAGATCACCGAGTTCACTACTCAAAAACTTCCAGCTGTTATAAGTGAGTTAATGAATGCAGACATGCTGAATTTTAGTCTGAGTCCCAATACTACTTTCCAGACACAATTCAATGGTACATAACAGACTAGAATCCAGACATTTTATGAAGCACTTTGAGTTCTGTGTGTAGCTAGCAACTTACTAAATAAATCAAAAACATCAGAATTCCTTTACAAAGTTCAGTAAGGCATATGCAAACCATATTTTTTCCATACTCTTTGTTAGAAGGTTACATGGCTACTAATCTGAAGTGCTGTAAGTCTATACTGGTAACAGGAATAAGCGACTTGTGACAGGATAAATGAGAAAGAAATCTTATGTTAGAGCTGAATTAGAATATGAAAATACTCCTGAAGAAGTGCTGGAAACTACGTAAGAGCAGGCAATGACCAGAGGCACCTCATCACATGATTAGGAGACATGTGACAGTTGATTACACTGAAGCAACTTGATTCCAGCTTACCCAAACAGTTCTCGAGCAGCTGCTAAAATAGTGGAAGTCTTTCCAGTTCCAGGTGGGCCATAGAACAAGAGATTGGGAAGCTGAAACAGCAAGGCATCATTTGAAAGAAAAGCAAATAAACAACAAAAAAATAAAATCCACAGATGGGAAAACCTACTGAAAATCTGAGCACTAGATAGAACAGAAACTGTCTACTCCTCACAGTAAATAATATCAAGTCTTTCACTTCTAGGCCTCTAAAGGAGGACAAACAGTTGCTGTTTATACCACATCATGAACAAGTAGTTATTTGGTGGCACCATCCCATGTTCTATCAAAACTGATATTTCAATCTGTATTTATTGTTATAGATACACTCTAGGACATGTCTGAGACTACTAAAGCCTACAGAACTTACTGTTACAATAGCAGTGACACACCAATTTATCCAAGAATGGCCTTAAACAGCCTGGATAATACCAGCAGTGCAGATGAAACCATCCTTTGCTTTCTCAGCTCCCCAGCCTGCCTTGTCCAGCCACACTGAGGATTCTGTGCTCCACCAACTCATTGCAGTGAGCACGGGGCTGCTCGTGAATGCTGGATTGCAGCGAAGGCAGTGCAGACACAGCCCAATAGCGCCCACAGGTACAGTCACAACTCACTGCACTGCACAGCCCTGGCAAATTCCTACACCCATCCAAGAAGTTTTCAAAGGAAACCTGTGGCATTTCTTAAAGAGATAAGGTTAATTGATCTTTAAAATACTTTAATTAATGATCTCAGCATGAAAAATACGACTGCATTAAGGAAATATGCTGACACAGGAAGATCAAAGCAGCACAACAAAAACTGCAGTAATAGTTATAGGATGACATTTAGCAGCACAAAGCACAAAAACCTCACAATTTGAGAATATAACGAAGTATCTGCTAGATATCTGAAATTCATTGGATGGAATAAAATATAAGCTGGTTTTGTTTTGTCTGCCAGAGGAGCAGTATAACCCTGTATAACATGGAGATCCTAAACGCGCACTTTTAATACAGATATAAATTACTAATAACTAACAGGTAATAAGCTGTACACAGTTCAGGTCATCCTTAGACAAGGATTAAAGAAGTGAAAAGCCTATCCTATGAGAAGTGACTTTTTGAAGAATTTGATTTAGTTAGCTCAGCAAAACAAAAGCTGAGAGGGAATATGACTGATCTCCATAAATACATCTGAGCAACACAAAGAACAAAGCTGGCATAAACCAAATTTGCATCAGCCATGACTGAATTTTGGCTGAAATCAAGAAGCTTTCCAGTTGACATAGGAATGATAGTTTTCTGTATTACTATTTCAAGCAATCATTTTTATAAATTATCACTTTAAAACAGCTTTCTTTGACAAAAGGGGATGTTCCACTTTCATATTCTTAAAAGAAGAATCCAAAAGCTCCCTCCAACCAATAGCAAAAAGACAAACCTCTCAGTCTGACTTGACTTCTAGTCCTTAATAAGCATTCTATTTTTAAAGAGTCAACTAAAATTAGATTAGAGAATTGCATGCTGAATATAGCATGTAATGCAGACATAATGGGAACAGCAAAACCAAAACCATCCAAAGAGCAGAGAAAAATGCAAGAGTACACAACCTGTAATCAGAAAATCAGCCCATTTGAACAACTAAGACAAGACACAGAGCACAGACTCAACTGCGTAGGTACCCTAAAAGTAGAGATAGAAGAATTTCAATCTTCAATCAATTTCTAGTAAGTAAATTCATTTCAAGTTTTGCCTGCTCTTTCTGCCAATCAACTGTTGTTTGTTTCCCTAATTACTAACAAGCAAACAGCATCTCCTACTAACAAACACTTTTTCAAGTTTAGATACCACAATATTATTATCCCCCTGTATCTTTCATGACAGCTCCAGAAGGATGAAATGTGTACTGAATGCCTGCTGAAAATTCACCAATCTCCATGCTAGGTTAGCACACTGCAAGGGTAGATGTTTGCAAGGAGATTCATCATTTCATGCCTCTGTGCTAATTCACACACTATTCGTCCTCCAAACAAGCATTAGCAGGGAAAAGTTTTAATTAGAAAGTTTCCTAATTCCATTATACCCCGACTTTACCACTGTTTCTGTTTCAACCTCATTTATGCTTGTTTCTCACTGAAGTATTTACACCACTTTTCACCAAGCACAGCCTAATGCTTTATGTAACTGTAGCAGTATTTTTAAATGAACTGCAACCTGATCTGGTTATCTATTTTTTAAGCTAGCCAGGAATAAGGATACCTGCCGGCATCACTCTGCTCATGGGAAAGCTACCACAGATAGTGCAAATTTCAGCTGCTTTTCCAGAAGTTTCAGTACTAATGAAGATGTAAATTGCAACGACAATCCTACACTCTCATTTCAGTTATTGAGGTATCATGAAGCAAATGAAAAGTAAAGAATACTTGACCATTGTCAGTTTCTTTGCAAAAAAGCAACAAGAAATGAACAGTCCTGGCAGACAGAAATCAACTTCTCCAGTTCAAACCCCGTTGGACTCTGCTCTCCCCAGTTTATAACAGGACAATGCCGGCTCTTATAGATGAAGGTATATTAGGTATAGGGAGTTACAAGTCCTGCTCCATTTAGCAGCTCCCCAATCAAGGCCCACAAATACAGGCCAATCGCCAGAAAACTGATTCTCCATTTCCAACACTATGGTTTAAATAAAGCACATTACTCAAACCTACAGCATTGTCACAGCTGTTTCTTTGATCTCACCAGATCTCCAAACTCAGTAGGAATTCATGAAGTAATATTTACTTACTGAAGAAAATACCAGTCACCTCAGAGTTTCAATTACACTTTTGCCTTTTAGACAGAATAAGTCCTTTCAAGAAACTAATAAAAATGTCTAAATTTTTTTTAAAAGCCAAATGTTTTAGAGTACTTGCATGATTTTGTTCTCAAATGCCTTGCTGAGTTTGAGTAGCTATGGCAAAATAGAAAGCCCCCTAACCATAAGCAGAAGTAATAATTTATCTTTTCAACTCAGGAGGCCAAAAGTTGACACAAGTGTACTAGGCTCAGAATCCAAGATACACTGCTGATCCACAAGCTGTAGGGTTTTAAATAACTGTTGCTCAAAATAGAACATTCCAACCCATCACCTAAGCAATGTTATACAACTGATATGTCCAGATAGAATAGGTGGCAGGTGCTAATTTCTCCCTTGCTGTTCCTTCCTAATTACCTCAACTCTATAACTACTGTAATCCAACAGCATTTATGTTAAAACACAGATTTCTGTGGGTACAACATTACCTGACAAGGTCACATTACAAGAGCATTCTCAAAGCAAATTGAACATGGAGACAGGAACTAAAGAAAGAAATGCAAACCTTTCGCAGTTGTGTCATACTAGTTTGATTTTGGCTTCATACACTCAAACAAATCAAGTACTTCTGCTTTTGGAAGCGTTCATGAAATTATTATTTTCTGCTAGAAACAGACTCATATTACCGCAGAGCAAATCAAAACTGCAGACCATGAAAACAGAACCAGCTTTTGAAGCACAAGAGTGACTCTCCTAGGTGAAACATGAAAGGACAAAAGTCTCAGTTTGTACAAAGGAAGGAATTGCTCCGATTTGGAAAAAAAGCACAGCCATCTCTTGGCTGTGTACTTGATTTCTCCCTTCAGCCCCTTCACCTCCCCATCAGCTGGTTTGGAAGAAATAAGCATCATACAGACCAAATAATTACATTTTTATCCAAAAGAAAATGCAAGTGTAAACATATGCAACTGCAAATGCTCTGCTCATCTACACTCTTAGGTCACATGAGCCAACCCTGCAACTGCCATATTTAACTTTTTAAAGCCAAAGAGACTTACTTGGAAACTTTAACCCAAAAAGTTTGAGCATCACTATCCAAGAAGTAGACCTGGCATGTATAAATTAGATTTCCCACATCAGCAAAAAGTTTTAGTGTTTAGCAGTTTCACAGAAGCACAGACAGATCACTAGAAATGTTTAGGAATGACTGGCAATCCAGACTTTCTCCTCTTGTTTTCCTATTCCTGTGGAATAGCACTGTGGAGACAACAAAAACTTTACCAGGTTTGAAACTGCATCATGAAACTGACTAAATAAGTGTTTAGAGGACTGGAAATATCAGAAACTTTGCACATATATCACAACAGGATATATCATACAGGACATATCACAAGGAAGTCACTCAGCTTGTTCATGAACTACCACTGTAAAAATGACCATTGCTGAAATGGAAAAGAGAAATCTCTGTTACTACTGACTCAAGTGTCTGTCTAAAATGATTAGGTAGATGTTGTCATTACACTCACATCAGCGCCTTCCAGGGACTTCTTCAGCACAGCTACAACTTCATCCTGGAAGGCGACTTCATCCACGTTTTTGGGGCGGCTAAATAAAAAGACATTTAATATAATTTATTAGCTAACAAAATTTCATAGAAAAGCTGAAATTGAGAAAAAGAACATTTCCCATTTTGATTATATGAGGTACTGAATAATTACAGTGAACTTTGTAGCTGAAATCAAAATCATAACAGGAAGTCTAATGCTTCTGTTCTGTATTACTGAAGTGATCTAATTTCTCAGGAAGTTCTTCTGTTGTAAACACTTGCCTGAGATGTTTTTAAAAGTAGAACTGCAATATTTTACCACTTTGTAATAAAGGCTTCTCAAAACCCCAAAGCATTAAATGCACTTATGCACCAAAATACAGCAATGAAACAGCACTGCTTGACGTGGTCAAGAGGCATTTTCTGCTCTTTCTGGCACTACCGGCCACAGAAGGCACTTACTGTAGTTCACAGTTCTGGATTTCCCTCGTATCAGGGAAAGTTAACTGTTCTCGCTGGTGGGGACGTTCACACCTGCGACCCCTTTCCCCTATGAACCCACTGCCTCTCCACACTCCCCCAGAGCCAACCTCCCCTCTCACAGCCAGCGACCCCACTGCCCCAGAGCATCCCTTACTATTTCTCCACCCAGGGGATGGGTTTGGTCCTCTTGCCCTCCCCGCTGCTCCCGGCCGCGCTCTTTTCCTTGGCAGCGATGGGCTTGGTGCTGATAGAAGCCGGGCCTTTAAGGAAGGCCTGCATAGCTGCGGCTCTGCTGGGCCCTACTGGGCCCTGCTGGATCGTGCTAAGCCCCCCTCAGGCCCCCGTCGGCCCCGTCAGCCTCAGGCCCTTCAGGCCCCTCCTGCCCTTCCCGCCAATCCGCCCGCGCACGGGGGCGGGGCCGCTTCCGCCCGCCGGGATCCAATCACAGAGCGCGGCACCGCCGGGGAGGGGCGGGAGCTGACGTCACTCTGCGCGCGCTCCTGCACCTGAAGGGGCGGGGGGTGGGAGGGTGCGGAGAGAGCGCAAAGGGGCCGGTTTTTCATGGCGGGCCGGCGCGCTGCCGCCTCACAAATGTGCCTTCCGTAGCTTGAAATAAAAACAAACAAAAAAAATTTCCCAAAATAACAAAAGCTGTACGAGAGCAATTGGAGGACAGACCTCTCTGTGCCGTGGGACCTCTTGCCTTCCTGAGGTAGAGCCTACTCCCTTCCCCTGACGGCTGAGGTGCCTCTAAGGGGCTCTGGAAGCGCCCCCGAGTGAAGTGGAACCCAGGAGAGCCTGAGGCTGGCCAGGGCCTGTCCTGAGACAGACATTTGCGCCTTTGTGTGCTCCGTCCCTTGCTGCTACCGCGTGAGCAGCTCCTCCAGGAGTGCAGGCTCGGGGTTATTGGTGCTGGAGTGAAGCAAAAGTGAATCTTTTGTGTTTTCCCGTTATTTCTAAAGACATCCATTACAGCAAAGCCAGGGAAAAAAAATTGAGTAGTGCAATTGACATGATAGATCCCTTTTCCTGGTAGATGTGGCGGTCGTGATGCACGCCCACATTTCCATATGCTGAGTGGCTGCTGCTTTTCCTCCCAATTACACACCAGCTTTGTGGATAAAATATGGAAGTGTTTCTGCTACCAGCAGCTGGGTATTGTGTGGCTACAGATGCTCTGCTTTACTGTTTTCCCTTGGCTGCTCTTGGGCATGAGACACAGTGGCCTGGGAAGCAGCAGTGGTGATGCCCCAAAATAGAGCCCGTGAAAGTGAAAAGAGACTGGAAATGGTCTCTATGGCAACAGATGAACAGCCTTTGGAAAAGGAGATGCAGGAAAAAATGTAGGCTGAAAATACATAAATCTGTCAGTGAGTCAAACCTGTAATCCTCGTCTGGGCAATTTAAAATAAGTTGTTTCCTCTCATCTGGCATTCTTCTGTGGAAGAATGAAATCCAGATTGTAGCCTTAGCAAGAAATGCCCACACATATAATTACTGAAGTTGTTTTGTTCTAGATGAAAATGCAATGATTTCTTTTTTCCCACTGTGATTATATTTGGTGCTCCCAAGTCATGGTAACAAATGATTTCTGAAATCAGTTTCTTTCTGAAAATGTATAAAACTTTGCAGTGTTTTTGAAGCTTCATTCTATTTGTTGGTCTCTGTTCAAGTCCTTCTCCTTAATGGGGTCACCTCAAATGTACCTGGCATTTGAGCATTTTGTCAGCTCTATATGAGCTTGAGGTTCCATTCAGCAGTGGAATGTCCCTTCTGCTACATTAACCAAACTTCGTAACACAACCTTTTGTTTCATTACCTTACAAAAGGTTTAAACTTCCAGAAAGGAATAATGAAGGCCAAGCTTCTTTCTTGCTCCCTGTTTTTCTCTCTCTCCCCCTCATATATATAATGACCAAAAATTATGCTTCCTCTGCTCTGTTTAATTGCATTCACTCACCACCTTAAGGTGCAACAGATCAAACTCAGACAGTTACCTTGTCCTCTCATTTGCTTTCCTGCAGTGTTTCCCATTGGAAAGGACTGTGTTTTATACCAGCTTAGTCAGTACTCCTTGAGCTGACCTGAAAGAGAAGCCTGGTTGCTTTCCAGTTGCTCTGTTTTAACCCCAGCTGGCAACTAAATCCATGCAGTCCTCACTTACTGCTCCGGTCCCCTTGATGGGCTGGGGAGAAGAATCAAAAAAAAAAGTAAACCTTGTGGGTTGAGATAAGAAGAGTTTAATAACTGAAACAAAGTAAAATATAATAATTTAATAATACTGAAGATAACAACAATAATAGCAATAATAATTGTAATGTAAAGGCGAGAATGAAAAATAAAACCCCAGACAACTGATGCACACAAAGCTGACCAATGCCCAGCCTGTCCCCGAGCAGTGATCTGCCCTTCTTGGCCAACTTCCCCTGTTTATACACTGGATATGATATTCTATGGTATGAAATATCCCTTTGGCCAGTTCAGGTCAGCTGTCCCAGCCATGCTCCCTCCCAATTTTTTGTGCATCTCCTCACTAGCAGAACATGGGACACTGCAAAGTCCTTGACTTAGGGTAAATGCTACTTGGCTACAACCAAAGCATCAGTTTCATATCAACATTATTCTCACACTGAATCCAAAACACTGCACTGCATCATTTTCCAAGAAGAAAACTAACTCTATCCCAGCTGAAACTGGGACACCAGTCTTATGTCAGCCATTTGCAGATGTACAGCCACAGAATGAAGGTTCAAGAGCTCATCTGACAGAAAACCAATGTGTCAGGGGCTAGTGACAGTAGCAGGAGAATTTCATTAGGGGGATGACATTTGTCTTTTATAAGTTATTCTGCCTGCTGCCCTGGAGACCTGCCCATGCCTCCATCAATCTAGACCTCCAGTCAGTTGACATGAAAGCTTCCTAGGAGATCAGCTCATGTTTTTTTATGATGCTGAAAGTGGAGAAGTGGCTTCCTTAAAATAAACTACATAGAGTTTATAAAAGTAAGCTGGCCCTTAAAATTACAGAATCACTGTTCAACAGCTTTGTCTAAAATCCAGGCTTCATTTTAAAAGATGAAAAAGTTGAAAGAAATTAATGCAACAAAAATAGGCATACGGATTTTTGTAAAAATTTAACAGCAAACATTTATCTCCTAACTTTTAGCATTGGAAGACTTCTGTCAGAATTATGTAAGCAACACAGAGCAGACTGGTACTGGCAGTTTTCACTGTCCAAGCTGCATAAACAAGAGAAGGTTCAAAGCATGATGGCAAGAATGTTGAAGGTATCAATGAGCTGGTTTTTTTCCCCCTAACATATAATAACTAGGACAGCATTTGTCTCAGCTCGGCTCAGGTAACTGTGGGATATGATCACTGTATAAAAATAATCATGTCTAAGGTGGATACTGCAAATAGGAAAGTATCCATTCCTTCTCAAGATGCAGGAATCAGAGGCCTGAAACCGAACTATCAAGTTTCAGATTTAAAACCAAAAGAAGTAGTTTTTTTTCACACAATGCATATTTAAATTGCAAATCTTGTTGCCACCAAACTTTATGGCCATCAAAATTATAAGTAGATTTTTTAAATAGCTAGATAGATTCCCAAAGAAATAGAGTATTAAATATTATCAGTCATATACAGACTTAAGCTCAGAAAGTCCCCGAACTAGAGATCACTGCAATCTGACATGGAAATACTGGAGAGGGATAATCTCTTTAAGTGGCCTCTTTCATGCACTCTTTCCTAAGAGTATATTAATGGTCCTGTTTACAGATGGGCCACTGCCCCAGCCTGTGCCAGGACAGCTGTTCTGAGTCACAGAAAGGGAATGATTGATATAAATGATGGAGACAAAAAAGTTTATGATTGGGAAGGAAGACAGGGAGAGGAGCAAAGTACTTTGCAACTTTGCTAAAACTAGTGAGTGTCTTCAGTGACCTCTTTTTCTTCAGAATGGATTTTACAAGCAACTGTGCTCCTTTTCAAGTAGTGGAAACAGCATCTGAGGCAAAGCAGGTCAGGCTTTGCAAAGCTTAGGCGAGAAGCTAACTGTGAGTGTAGAGCCTCAGGTGTCGCCTGGGGAGCTGTGTGTTGGGAAATGGTGTTCCTGCAAGTTTTGGCAGAGAAACCCAGATTTGTCACAGGAGCTGACCGAGAGGGCAGTGGAAAGCCAAGAACAGCAGAGAAGCACTAGCACTGTGACCCTCTTAAAAGCCAAGCAAAAGCACTGTTGGCTGAAGTATTCCAAATAGAATAAAAGTAAGAAAACTTAAAATACAGAGTGCTATTTTCCTTTACTATATGATTGATGTTCCAGAAAGGAAGCAGCACTCTGTGCCTTCTTTATGTGTGAATCAAAGAGGTATCTGACTCACTTAACAGTTTCTTCTACTAATGGAAATGTGCTGCAGATCTGCGTTACTGCCATAACCAGTCAGAAGTGGTGACAATGTAATTACCTTTCCCAATTGTGCCAAAAGTCTTCTTGTTCTTCCCAGCAAGTAATAGGGCCCCAGCCTTTGATACAGGGATCCACTAGTCGAGAGACAAAAGTTAAAGGAGGGAGAAGTATGATACCAAAGTAGCTTATTTTCAAAGGAAGAAACTTAGTTTCTTCTAAATTCCTGTTATTCCATCAACCTGCCTATTTTTCTGCTATGGAAATGTCTTCAGATGCACTCTGTGCACCAGAAGGTTGTAATCTTGTTCTGGAAAGAGATTTTTGTGAACAACTAAGAGATGGGTGAGCCTGTATAAGTTATGTAGGACTGTGAAAATGGAAATAATCAAGACAGTGAAGAAGACAGGCTAGTTTCATGGATGGATCTCATTTTGATTCTCAACAGCCCTTCAGGCTCAGTTGGCTAAGTGTTTTTTTTAGTGACAGAAGAAAGATATATAGCTATATAAGATGAAAAAGAAGAAAAAGAATTCTTTTTCCCCTGTGAGAGTTCCCCTTCCATCTGGTCAGGCCATAGAATCTTATAAACACTTTTTGTTTGCTGAGTGCAATTTACTGGTTATTAAAATTGCTTACAATGCTTGGGCCTCAGCTGTTTGATTCAGGATCTAATAAACAGCTGGTGATTTGTCAGGCTGTCACTCTACGGAAAAATCAAATTCTTTTGCCTGATGGCCATCAGCTTAATGGTGGAACCACGGTGTTTGTACAGCCTCTGATTCTGCTTTCAGTGAGATCCCTGACTGGAATGTAAATCATCGTCCTCCGTACCTCTACCACCTGTTTATGAGCAAGGAGTTTTATCCTTCAGAGGGGAAGTCAGTATTTGTTAAGAAAGTACTGGCTCGATTTCACAAAAAAATCACAGCACTGAAAATTGTTACCATCCCATTGATGGACTAAGTTGCTTCAGCATCTTTCAACCATTTCTCCAGTGATAGATACAGGGCTTTGATTTCCCTCTGTTTCCAAGAGATCCCTATAGTCCAGATTCCTATTCTTTCCTTTTCTCAATTTGGGCCTTAAACTATGGATCACCTGTTCTTTTGCAGTATTTTTTACTTGGTTCAGTCCCTGTGGCTCTTCCATTTGGGAATTTGTAATGACAGTACACACAATGAACAGCAGCCTTTTTAAAGTTCAGGTACCAATGAATATTGTCAGTGTAAAGAAATCATCCTGTAACTGGTAAAACTCGTGGAGTTTGCTATCCCATGGCTGTGTCCTGCAGCCCAAACCTTCCCACCAAAATTTCCCCCTTTTGTTTATTATCACTCACATAGGAAGGGACAGCACTCTCAACTCAGAGTTAATCCCATGTAACCTTGGACTGAATCCCATGTAACTCACCCCACAGTTTAAGCTGGGCAGGGAGCAGCCACAATTAATTAGTGAGTCCCTACTGCATCCTTTCCACTCTCAGACTCTGTGCACCTTGCTGATTTTCAGTGAACCTGTGAGAACTAATTTATCTTTCCTGAATTGGATTGTAATTGATGGACAGGTTCAAAAGTTATTGAAGGTGTGCTGGAAAGCTGAAAAGCAGATTAACATATCAAGAACAATTAATAAAAGAAAAGGGATTTTAAAATAGCAAATGTCCACATCTGCAGTTACTGATGCTGAATAACAATGTTGGTATAAGAGCATATGGTCTTAAAATAGTTGAGAATTAATCTAGCTAGAAATTAGACAAAGGCTCTTAGTTATCCTTGATGTTCTTGAACAGCCTTGCTGTAGGTGTAGTGAGAGCAAACCATCTACACTGCTTTTCAGTGTTTGTTTCATTTATGAATGGGTTTATACAGTGTCTGAGCCTGCAGGAAAAAAAAAAAAAGAAAAAACAAAAAAATCTGTTAAGTGTCTGTAAGCATGATGACTTTTCTAGCCCTCTGTTCCTACCTGCCATCTGTGACCCTCCAAGAGCAAAATAAAGCATCCCAGATCTTTCATATCCCTCAAAAAATTACAGCTAGATGTCAGTCTGCTTCCCACATACTTTCCCCCCCCCAATGACGGCATCTCTTCCCTGGTTGAGAGAATCCTTTTAACATTAGTCAAAGTCTTTGCAGTTTGGCCTTTACTGCCCAGATGGGCAGTAAAATTCGATCTCAGAAAAAAAAGACTTTTGCTTTAATCCCAAAATGTTGGCAGATGGGTGGCTCTGAAGTCATACATATGTTTTCAGATAGATTTGCTGAACAGAACTGACTGACCAGAAGTATGCAAGGAACCTCTTGGCATAGTTGGTCAGTCATCCCAAAAGGAGGACAACAGCACAGATACTCAGACTGGCTTGTAGATCAGCCAGCTGATTATAGGATTTTCCCCTCACAGAGATAGATAAACCTTTTTGCAACATCAGGACAGCCACACTAACTGTGCTGTAAGATCTGATGAGCCCATAGGGGTATTTTACAGCTCCAGCATTGTGCATACATGTTGACAGGTTCTTTGGCACACTTGGAAAGGTGAACTTAAGGGAAACTCTGTGGATGGGTAGGGATCTGGAGTTAGAGCTGAACTAATTCTGTGGGAATAGAGCAGATCTTGCAGGCAGCTGCACCCTTCTCCATTTTATTTCTTCCATTTTAGCTGTATAATAAGATTTCCCTGTTTCCGGATTTATGTTGTGTGTAGCTTCAGGCAGGCTCCTAAGGATGAGGTGCAAAGAGGGATGAAATGGAGACATACAAGTCTCTGGCTTGTCCTGCCCTGTCCCATTTCCTTGCCTGCCTTACTTTCCCTCTTCTCGGATCCCAGCTGGGATCTGTAGCCTGAAGGGTTGATGAAACTTTGCCGTTGTTCAGCCGCCCGTTGCCCCATGGCAGCCATCCATCCGGGCAAGGCTCAGCTGTGTCGCAGGCAGCCAAGGGCAGCTGCTCCCCACAGACCTGCTGTGGCCACTGAAGGCCACCTGTGCCTGCCTGCGCACGGGCACGGCTGAGCTGCGTGGCCACGATCGCAGGGGAGCCCTGCCCAACACCCACGGCTGATTAATTCACCCTTGTACACGTGCAGCTGGAGAGAGTCCTGTGGGGCTTAGTCAGGATCCCAGGGATCCTGTCCTTGCAGATGGCCATAAAACCTCTGGCCACAACGCACCTAAAAAGCCCAGTGCCCCGCTCCCCCTCCATGAAAGCGGCGGCCCCGCAGGCAGGGGCTTGTAAAGAGCGGCTGGGAGGAAGGTCTCTGGGGACATTGCGGGCTTCCACTCAACGACAACCTGCAAGGGACTCGGGCCCCAGGGGCCGAGGGCGAGCACCGGGGGCTGTGAACGTGTCGTTCTCCACTCCCAGGCACGCTGCTGAAGGGAGCGTCGCACAACAGCTGCGGCTGTTAGAGCTCTCCTGCCAGCTCCACTCCTCCCGATGCCATTCCTACCTCCAGGATTTTTCCCTGACTCGCAGCATCACCATCCAAAAGTCTCCCTGGAGGAAGGTATCTGCTTGCTGGTTTGTCTCTTTATCCTTTGCCTCATCCGCGGGAGAGGGGAGAAAAAAAGCCATAAGCAATCAACTCGCCTACTTCTTTCCGCTTTTGTATTTCCCCCTCCTGCTCCCTTCCTTCTGTCAAGGGAGGTAAAATCCCTGTCTGGAAGGAGCTTTTCATGGTCCATGCATGGATGGCAGCAAATTGGAAGAGGTGAGCAGCCGACGGAAGATGTGAGAGCTGGAAGGGCCGTGCCGTGGGAGTGGTCCTTGCTTTGTGTGCAAGTGAGGCAGTGAGTGTGCAGCCTCCCACTCTGGGTGCATCTTTTTTTGGATGCTGTGTAGTTCCCTGTGTGAAATGCTTTTTTGGCTAAAAGAAGAAGAGATGTCACATCAGGAGCTCACCCACCGACTGACTACAGTTATCACCCATGTGGGTAAGGCATCTTTATTTTTCTTATTACATTTGTGTGGATCCGGCGGTCCTGTTCCCCCAGGAGGTGCTGCTGCCTTTGTGTGACAATATCACACCTGAGTGTGAAATAGGAGCCATCCGCAGACTGCGAATCCCTGGCTTTGGGCAATGAGACAGCCTTGTATTGATGGTTTAGTTTGTTTTTCAAGCATGTTTTCTCTGAAAGCAGAAACAGTAAGAGCAGAGTGTCCTACCAGTGAAATGATCTGTGTAAAATACCCGAGCACAGTCCTTGCAGGGAGGTGGTGGAGAAAAGGGGGTGGTGGGAGGATGCTGGATCAACGGCAGCGCTAATGTGCTGTGCATTTGCTTGTGAGACTGAAATAGCAGCCCATTCTCAGAGAATTTTTTCATGGCCTTCGCTGTTTCAGGATTTCTGGAAGGTGCTAGGACAGGATCTCAAAAGCTTTTCTCTCTGTCTGCCTTGATTTTACTGTTTCTAACATTTAAATGCCAGTGAATACAGGTGAGGCCCTATGCTATGTACCGACATCCTTATGCATCTTGAGCTGGATACCCACCTGCTGGCATTGGGGACAAGGAACTGACAAACCTGAAACTAGCAAGACAGTAGGAGATGCTGGTGATTAAAATATCAGCTGAGAAAAGCTTTTGTGAAACCTTTTTTGTTACCTCCAGTTGAGTTAAAGCAGATTGCAGCTGTGTTGCATCACATTAAGAGAACATTTTTTAGCTGAATTGCATAGGAGCAAATTTTATAGCTGTCAGTGTTTGCAATGGATTGTGTGTTGTGAATGCCAAAGACGTTGTACAGGTTCCTGAAATGCCACTGACTTTGCTCAATCTGTACATGAAACAGAGCGTGACCAAAATTTGGCTTTTAGAGAATGTACATGTAAGATTTTACACCAACATTATTCTTTGGTATGATATTAGCTATAGCAGCTGAACTAAGTTTAAGAAAGCAAATGCAATCAGTATATTGCCTAAAGAAATAGCCCAAAAGCAGATTTAAACTGAATAAAATATTTAAGACCAGGCCCCATGTCTCCAAAATCTTTTCCAGGATAACCTCAGCAAGAGCTTGGTATGGGCTCTCTCCCATTGATTGCCAGGAGAGCTTGCAGCAGCAGCCTCTTTGACCCAGTAATGCCAACATGAATTGCTTTGTAATTGTGCAAATTCAGATTGACATGAAGTCACATGAATTCACATTTTTTTTAATGAAGATTTGTGAAGATTTGGAATTCAATATGAGGTGCTTTTTTTTTTTTTTTTAAAAGAGTATTTCAGTAGAGCCAAAAAGATTTGTGTATCTTCAGGTTTTCGTGTTAAACTCCATACAGGTCCCCATCATCCCATACTAAGGACCCGCCTTGGTATCACGAGGGATTTGTTAGAGGTAACATAGCATTATGTTACCTACTGTGTAATATGCTATTGTCTAATAAGAAATCATTCTGGACACTAGAAATGTTGATGAACCTTTTCGTTGTTCCCTGCTAAATAAGACAGGTTTCTGGGTCATTTGGCTGATGCTAGAGAATCTTATTGGTTTCCTGCAGGTCAACCAGCAGGCCAGTCCTCGAGAGAGGAATGAAGGTCACAGATCTTGGTGTTTTTTCCATTCCACACTGATGCAAGAGCCTAGTTTGTCAGCTTCCATCCACAAAGGACAATTCCACCATTTTCCCAGCCATTTGAGACCTACAAATCAGACCCTACTTGTAGAGTCTGCCTGCCTTTTTGTAGGCAGAGTTCATTTTTTATTGAATCATGTAAATGGTAAAAACAGTTGTACAAAAATGGAAGAAAGTAACATTAAAACATTTGTCATTGGCTGAAGGAAGAACATTCCTTCCAAACCCATGATGATGATGCACTATGTTTATGAATCACATGTTGTAACATGGATACCATAGCTGAATCAGCAGTAGCTTATTGGAAGAATAATTCCTGGGAAGCTGCAGGGGTCTCTTGTAAGTTTAATAGGAATCTTTATAGCTCAAACAAGTGAAAGGGCTCTCAGCCTTGGCAAACTGAGGGGATCCATGCCTATGTACATACTTATAGTGTTTATTATTTTTACAACTATCACCCTCATATTGCCACTTGGACTGATGGGATTCAAACTGTCTAGAATGTAGCCAGGTCTTGGTTGGTACTCACAAAATTTTTGCAGAGTGCCAAACAAGAACTTTATGGGAACATTAAAAGAAAGACCTTTATATTTTCACTAAAACCTTCATGGGATCATTTTGGTCTGTGTGAAGTAATGACACACCATTTTATTTTTAATGTGTCGATAAGAGTGTCTCATAGTTAATTGCCTGGGGCTCAACTTATCTGTTCTGGGCAAAAGCTTTCAACCCTCATTAGCTGACTCATGTTCTATTAGACAGTTCATATGCTTGTTTAAAAAGCCTCTTATCCTGCTTCAGACTTCATACATGCAGTACCTGCCTCATCTGGGTCAAAATCAAAGCTTTGAAGGTATTTCTCTGCTCCACAGCAGCTCTCTTAACTTGGTACTTTGCTAGTACCCTGCACTGTAAGGTATCTTCACAGAGTGTAAAACAACAAAGGACTAAATTAGATCTCTTAAATAGGCCTGTGCTCCCTCAGCCTCCCTGGGGTTATTCCTGATTGTCCTGGTGTGGGTGAGGTAATGGGGCCACTATAGATGCCTAGGACGGGAGTAGTTAGTAAATGCTAGCGGGCTTTCTGCTTACTCTCTGAGATTTAGCACAAACACTACCCCATCATGTTACCAAAACTGCGTCAAGATTCTTTTTTTAATTTACCCTACTTTCATTGAACTTGTTTGTTGGGAGGTGTTGGGGAAACACTCATCAATTTTGGAAAAAGTATGTCCTTCGGGTAGGTGGGCAAGTGGCAGCTCTTCCGTGATGGGGAGGGAAGAGCTGTGCGGGGTGACATGCCTGGTGCTGACGGCAGGATTGTTTGCCTGTGGGAACACGCACAGCTCTTCCAGCCTGCAGAGCCCACAAGAATATGCTTTTGTGCTCTCACTACCCACCCACACTTGGCAGTTGGCCCCCAGAAGTCTGATGCCAGCTTTGATATGTGTGGGTAACATTCTGGGCACAGTTATGCATGCAAGCACCTCCACCCAGTGCCCCATTTTCTCTAGTTTTTTTTCTTAAAATGATTTCATAATGGGATGGAGCTGCCACAACAAATGGGAGCTGTCTCAAAAGGCCAGCAGCTTGGCTCCTCTCTTGCTGATAAAGAATTCCACAGCACATGGGAGATGGGGTTTTCTTAGAGGCTCCCCTTAATTCTCAATGAAGTTTTAAGAGCTCCTCCCCTTCAAATGTTAACTGGACCCAGATGAGCTGACCGTCAGTGTCCCTGATAGGAGAGGCACTGCAGTGAATTTGCAGAAAGCAACACCTTGCACAAATATTACGTATAAGAAAAAACCCCATACATTCACACCACCTTTCATCTGATTTTATATGCTCTTATTTTTCCAGTATCTCATTTTATGAAAAAATAAACAGGAATTTAAGCAACTTGATGGAAATAAAAAAGAAAGTCAGTGACAGAAATTGGTTTAGGACTGACATCTCAGGACTTAAAATTCCTATCTGCTAACCATGATGTGTCAATTCCTACCTCTCTTGGCTTAACAACCGGAGTTGAGGAGCTGTGTAAGATACCTGTGTGTGTGAAGAGAAGCTGTGTTACAATTTGGGACAGGAAGTAAAGGATGATACTGCATCTACTTGACTGTGTGTGAGGAATTTAGGTCAGCAGAATGGAATAACCCGAGCTGGCACTTGTCCGAGGCCAATGGCTAAGCATCACAAGTCACAGAATCTGCTTTATGCTACAAAGCCACAAATAATCTAATATATCACAGCTGGATAGACAATTGCAATGATTCTGATGTGTGTCTGTGGACCTCAAGGACACTAAAAAGAGATATTTTAAGAAATTAACTTTAGAGGTACTATGTCAAATAGGCCCTTTGCTACTCCTATGCAAAGGCTTAAATCAAATCAAATCCCTCTGTTTGCAATATAAAATTCTTGCCTTTGTTTTAGAGCATTCATGCATTTCAGGAACTCTTTTCAAACCAATGATTCTGTGGTTCTGTCCTACTTAGGGATTTCTGGTGCATAGCAAAGGGGAACTGGTCTTTCCATTGACCTCAGCACATCAGGTTTCCTCACCCAAAAATAATTTACAGACCTGGGATGGGCATCAATCACTGCATTCCCAATGAAATATGACAATAGAAAACTGTGGAAATGTGTTTGCTAAATTTACTTGGGATCTCATGCTGACAAGAAATGGTAGGTTGAACTTTCCCCATTAACCTACTTCTATAAAAAATTGAGCTTTGATCATGTTATCTGCATCTTTCTCTCTGTACCCAGTAAAGCTTTTGAACTGTTGGCCAATTTTTACCAAATTTGGTGAAGTGACAAAGGTCAAAAATATTGAATTCATGCAAAATATAAAAATAGTATCTGAAGAAAAGGATGAAAATAGTGAAGACAAAGGAAATAAGCTCATTCTATTAGACCTCAGAGATTTTGTGTGGGAAGGTGGAATGTGGGAAAAGAGAGATAATAGCAATTTATCTTTTTTAGTTTCACAGCTTAAAAAAAGCTACTTGTTTACTTTTTTGTTCCTAGATTGTGGTTATTAATTTTACCCCATTCTGTATGGTCTCTTCTGTGCAGCTGTTTCACTTGAAACTACTTACTAAGGAAATGTTTAAAAGTGTTTTGCTAATGCTGCAAAGTTTGTATCTATAAAAAGTGGAAACTAAGCTCTCACAGAAATCCATGGAAAATGTGAACGTGTGCCTAGTGCACTTTCCAAGATGTAGAATATTGCAAGTACCACAGACTTGATTAAAGCCCACATTCTAACCTGGCTTGTAGAGGCATTATCAGAAACAAAGATTATAAGAAACTCTTGTGAGTTGGGATCCAGAACACTAGTTTGTCTCAAGACCAAATATTTATGTGATAGTTTGGCCTCATGTTCAGGTAGACAGAGGTGACTAAAGAGCTTCCCAGAAACAGTATCCGGCTTTAAGACTGTTTCAGGAAAGAACAGCTTGGAGGTGTTCCTCTTCTACATTCAATCTCTTACTTTAGATGAATACTTTTTTGTATGGGATGTGATCCTGACATCCTTGACAGAAGTTAAGAAAAACCTTGCAATATCCAGGTCTGATACTGTTAATAATTTCTTTCAGAGCAGCATTTTGGCTCACTAAGGAGAGCCATGCAGAATCCCACAGAATTGAAAGGCTGCTTACAACACTTTTCTCATTTATTGACAATCTCCCCAAAACTGGCTGTTACACCCTGAGCTTTCATTCTCCAGCCAGTAAGAAATCAGGATGTTGGACAGAAAAGGGAATAGGAGTAGCTATCCACCATCTGCTTGCTGCAAGGTTTTCACACTTTCTACTTACGCATGTTGTGATGGCAACTGTTGGAGACAGGGAACTAGGCTGGATGGAACTGAGGTGTGATTCGATCTGTCAATCTGTAAGTCACTCTCTCTTTCAAAAGCCTCCTCATTGCTGCTGTTAAATCTAATACTACAGCAGTCTCCCTCTGTCCTTTATTTTCGAGCCTGCCTCAGTAATAGCTTGTAGGCGTTTTGTTTCTTGGTATGGAGGAGTGTTTACACGCGAGGAAATTAGTAAAGTCAGGTGGCAGGATCCAATTTTAGCTGTTAGTACTGGTAGTGATGCCTGTGGTCCCTTCCACAGCTATGCATGCCAGGCACTAGGTCCTCTACATCCTTAGAAGCTCTACTGGCTTCTGCAGTTTATTTGTTAGTGCCTGGAATGTAGTTGGGACTCAAATGAGTTACTCCAAGATGCATGCTTCATTCAGAAGGAAGTCTGCTCACTGTTTTGGCCAGCTCTTCTCATGATTTTCCAGAACCCACCTAAGTGTCTGTATTTCAGACAGTGTTAGCCCTCCATTGGCAGTTTTAGTGGAGCAGAAAGCAGGAACCTCTGACTACCAGAGCAGGCTCTTGCAAACACTATGTGATCGTTTTTAGTTGGGTCCTGGGGTTTGTTTGTTTTTATTTTTTGGGGATGGGGAGAGGGTTGGCTATCAAATAATTTTTGAAAAAGATTGAGGTAGCTTAGGTCAAAAGCAAGGGAAAAATGACTTCTTACAGCATCATTCAATGAGCTAGCCAGACTGTGGCACTTCTCCTCTGCTCTTAAACACTCCAGAGCAAGCCAAGAGCTACGTGGAAGGAGGAAGTGGGAGGCATCTCCAGGGCAAAGGAAGTGCAGGAGGTTTCCTCCTGTGTGAGGTCTCTGAGTCAGACACAATGAGGGATGCTGGTGCTGGCAGAAGCCATTACTTGCTAACAGGGCAGGCAGTAGTGACCATTCTGCTTTGCTAAGGCCCAAGCTTAAAAAGCAAGTAGGACCAAAAGGAGGTAGAGAAGAGCCCCGTCCATTCCCATTTCTGTGGCAGAGGAGAGCCCAGATGGCCTCACTGGAAATTAAACTGAGCTGGCATTTATCATGTTGCCTGGCAGCTCATTAAATACAAGGCCTTTTCCCACCTCTTGCCTCATCTTTTATTTAATTCCTTTTTCTCGCCTTCCATATGGTGCCTGAACCCAAGAGTTCCCCTGAGAGGACATCTCCCTGGGGGAAAGAGGATCAGGATTTGGGAAGGTACTTGCAGCACCAGGTCATCTCAATGAGTAGAAAATAAGCTAATCAATTTCATTGTTGTCACTCTTTTACCCCTTCTGTACCATGTTTGAGGCCTCTTTTAGTCCTGAGGGTGGATTCAGCATTCGATCTAGGATGAACTTTTCTGAATGGGTCCCAGGTGACTGCTAAAGTAGTCTTGACAGCACAGTGTCTGGTACATGATACTAGTCCTGTCTGTATATTTTCTCCTGTTCTTCAGAGCTGGGCTTGTGTTCAAGCATTTGGGAGAAGAGAAACCATAAATGTTTTGTGTTAATGCTGTGTTTGTGTTAATGCTGTGCTTTAGCCTGCTGACCAGGCTTCTTGTACCTCCCGTTAGAGTTCAGCACAGTAACATCTGGATTTCCCCAGGTAGGCAGTGACTGGGAGAAATCTAAGTTCTCCACACAGCTGCCTGATCCTGCTCACATGAGAAAATGCTGGAGAGTGATGTGAAAGGGATAACATGGCACATGGATCATTGCTAATCAGTGAGTCACACTAACCAGTGCAGCAGACACTGCCAGAATTGAAACCAAGGAACAGAAGGGAGACAGGGTGAAGAAACAGCCAGCTCTTACATGCATAGATGGAAAAATATCAGTTGGAAATACTTTAAGTGATCTGTAAATCATGGCATGGAAGGAGATGCTGCTTAGGGAGCAGGAACACAGTAAAGGAAAGCTGGTGAGTTTAGTGGAGGGAAGGGCAGCAGCTTCCACTTTGGTGTGGGGACAGGTGTGTAGGGGACAGTTGGATTGAGATCACAGTATCCTCAAGCTCCACTGTCATGTAAGCAGAACATAGATAACATCTGTGAGTCCAAAAGCATAACTGCCTCTGAGGAATGATTGAGCTCATGTACTGGAAGAGAGCCATGTCCAGCATGTGAATCCAGGCTGGTAAAGTCTGAAGCAACGGCATTCATTCAAGGGTGAAATACATTACATTTGTATGCACCTACCTCTTTTCTTCTGCAGTGCAGCACTGCAGAAGGCTGGTGCCTTTTCAGCAGAGGTCTGCAAATAATTCTTCATTAATGAATTATTCTGAATATAATTCTGTATTAATCCTATTTTCTATTAGAATATTTCCTGCAGTGTAGTAGGGAATGAAGCCCTGAACTGAGACAGACAATCATTAATTTCTGTGGACCCTATGATTTAGTTTACAAAGCTGCTGGGTTCTGTCTCCATCTGTTCTAGCCATTGCAGGGACCTGACAGTACAGAACAATATCCCAAAAAAAATGGCACTAGGAAAGACCAGCTACCAGGATCAATGACCCATGCTGTCATGAAATGATTGTCTTATTTTGTTTGCCAGAAGAACAATACACACATACACACAACAACTCCAAACCAGCTTTGCACCTCCTGTGCATTGTATCTGGAATGTTCTTGAAAATGCATTGTTCCAAAATCACTGCTGTCATGGGATTTGAGACCTGAATCTTTTAGACACTCAGGAGCTAAACAAGCACAGGCAGAGCACTGAGTTTCCATGCCTACATGGAGACTTCTCTCATTTCAGTATCACTGCCAGCCTCAAAGATGGCTTGTGCCCACAGTTTGCCTCCAGTTTGAGGTATTGCCATCTCGTAGTAGCTCTCCTGCTCTGAGCACATGGGGGTTTGTTTGGCCCCTCAAGGCAGCCAGGCCAGTCCTCTCTTGTATCTGCAGAGCTTTCCTAATTCCAAAGGTACATAGTTGCAACACAGATGAAGTTCTCTGAGGGCTCTGTTGGAGTTAATGCAGGACTGTTACAGTGAATGCAAAGCTGACTCTCTGGAAGTTTAAACAGAGACACAAAGGTCCTTTTTGGAATGTTAAACCAATGCTATTTTGATTTTAGAAGTCACTGATTCCTGACTTGGATTACTCAAGCATGGGAGTAAAGGTTAAATTTCTGCAGAAGCCAAAATCCTTTGAAACATTGCAAAGAGGTGATGGGAAATGATCTCTTATCAATATTATGACAAAGTGGCTCTGATCCAGAAAGGTGCAAAGAGCTCTTTATTTCTGTGTGAATAAATGAGGAACTGCTGGTACTCAGCACTCCACAGGACCAGGTACTTTTGTCTGAGTGCACTCAGCTATAGCTGACCCAGCTGTAGCCCCTGCTGCAAATAGGTATAAGAGGCAGCACACAGTTAGCACCTACTGTCGGTATTGTCCTGGGTTCATGTGAGGGTCCTGAGTTAGTTTGTCAGAGCTCAAGGAAAGCCGAGCTGAGAGGATCTGGAGTCAGATTCCCCACATCTGTGAGTGCAGCCTGTAATCTGTGCTTCTAGTTACCTCCATCTATGTCTCAAAGATCTTGGATGGAAACCAGCAGCTCTTATCCTGAGACTGTTTATGCACCCACCCATATCACCTAATATGTGAGCACCCCAGTAGTACTACAGTGGGGCTGTCATAGTATCAATCCATATATTAACACCATCTGTTACTGAATTCAGATGAGAAAGGTTGGATCTGCCATTTCCACAGTGCAGACTGTTGCCCAGGGCAACGAGATATGAAGGGCTGCAAACCATTTAGCTCTTGCTTCCTCTGCATGACCGAGAGCTGTGTGATTTCCACTTTCCCTTGGGCAATGAATTGTCTACAGCTGGCTCCAAAGACAAGAGCTGTTATCTGCAGTTCCAAGACATAAATACAAGACAAACAATGCTGATGTACAGCATTGTGGGCTGCCTGGCAGCAGCTGCTGATAGGATCTGACTCTCCTCATACATGCCTTGAGCTCCAGCGATTTTGTAGGAGTTACTCATATTTTACACTGGAGAACCACTTCAGTTTCAATGTGAAGAAGTGAAGAAAATCAAAAACCAGAGAGGGTATCTTTCAGTATTTCAGGAGAGTGATTTTTGCCTTTAAATTCTAAGACCTTTAAAGTAGTAACCCTATTTCAGTTATACATAGGTAGGAAATTAGCCTGCAGTTACTGGCATCTCCATTTATTATTATTGCAATATCTCCAGTTTAGTAATGACTTTCCAAGGATGTGCACATGCTGACAAGTATCGAGGAAATAATTGCAGCAAACACAAGCAGTTCTAATAGCAATGATAAATAGAAATGAGATGATCTGGATGTGAGAAGTTTGAATATGCTGCTTCTTAATTATGTATGTTAAAACTTTAACACTTCAAATGCATTTTTTTTCTTGTATGGATTTCATTTTTAAGAGAATTGCTGTGGCTAGAATTACTATCAGGAGAGTTTGATTGTGTTATCAATCAATAATCCTCCACCTAACAAAGCGTGACTATAAATATTTCCCCCCTTTGAGTCTGAAGTTCACTGTTATCCATTACAGTGTGGTTCAGAGGTCTCTGAAGCCAAGACTGAATTTTTGAAGGGATCAATATTGGTGTTTGCAGCATAAAAACCAAAGCTGATGACATGCATAGAAGCCATACAATTGATCTTGCAATATCCAGAGAAAAGGTTATTTCAAACTGAAATAGCTGTGGCCTTAGCATGACCCTGGGCTGTAGGCAGGTGCATAACTGATCAGAGAGCTCCCAGCAATTACGTGCCACTCATTGTTGCAGGAAGATTGCTGGGAAAACCTGATTAATCCTTGTTGTGGTGATCAGCTTATTTTGTGAAAACAGACTTCCTATTTTTTTTAAAGGAGAGAGTCAAAGCTTTTCTCACCGTTTCATCCGTCTCAGATATTTGTACTGTTATCTGTGTGTAGTATCTCCCCCTCTTCCACATTGAGGAAACCAGGAGAGGCTTCACAGTTGGCTTTGAAGTCACAGTTCAGTTTGAGGTAAACTTTTTAGTAATTTTTGTTGATAGCTCATAAAAATCCATCTTCCTGGTTTTGTTTTCAACTATGGGAGAATGCAGTTTCAGCAATGTGCAATTGTCATTTTGGATCATGTTGAATTGCACTCTGGCTGTACAGCAGAATCTTGTGCATCATTTTATCTTGAATGGGAGCAGAGAGCTGGCAGCAAGTGCCCTGTGAAGGGTAGAAGTGGTTGGACAGAGAAAAGAGGAATTTGTCAGTGACATTTTGTGCCCATTCTACCCCAGTACCTGCCACATCAGCTCTGTACAGGCCTCGCACTGCCTGTCCCACTCTCCTCTTCAGAGCTGAGATGTCACCACCGTGCGAGGTTTCCCCAGTCCAGTGGTGGGAAGGAAAAATGAAGCACCATCAGTCATCCCCTGCATCTTCCTCTTTCCAGCAGGAGCGGATAGCGGAGCAGGGCTGCTGCCTGGGGAAGGGGTGTGTGAGTGTGTCGCTCTCGGGGAGCAGCTGTGCCAGAGCAGCCTCGTCCGCCGCGGGGGAAAGGGCAGCAGAGGGCACAGCAGCGCCGTTTGGCACCGCAGTTTCCACTGCCCCAGGCTGTCAAGGATAGGGTCAGACCTTTCTCGCATCAGCTGAGACGCAGGAGGTTACAGGGTTGGGCAGAGGAGCCTCTCTCCTCCAAGCCCGTTCTCCACGAGATGTTACAGCACTGCCGGGTTTGGTACCCGGGAGCTGCTCGCGGTTGCCGGAGAGATCCAGGCGCTCGCAGCGCCGCTTGTTTGCGGAGGAGCCGCTGGAGGGCGCGGGAGGGGGAACCATTCCCGGCCCAAACCCCGCGGGCCCGGCGCTTCTCCCCGCTCCTGTGGTAACAGCATCACGTGCAAAGTACCGACAGCACGAATTCGGAGAGAGCCGAGGTCTCCAGAGATAAATAGCATGTGAGATGGAGGCTGAACCTTTGAAAATTGAGGTACACAAGTTCTCTGTTTAAGCTTTTCATCCAAATTGGGTTATACTATAGGAGGACATTACTTGACTACACGAGTGTTATTCTTGATCTTTTTAGGAACAATAGTTTAAGTTTTACATAAAACCCATTTTCCTACTTAGGAGAAAACACATCAGTTTATTTTAATCTGAAGAAAAGTTAGGAAAGTCGAATCTTATAACAGATTCTCTTTCAGCAAATATGAGAATCTATTGTGAGCTTGATAATTAAACACTACAGAAGTTATTAAAAGTCTTAAACATATGCCAGAAAGTACAAAACCTAGGAATATACCTTACAGAATATACCTTTCATTCTCACCCCCTAGAGAGCAGTCTTACAATACCTGAGCAAAGATGGAGACATTCAAATGATATATCAGGTCTAAATTAATCTAACAGGTCTAAACTGCAGTCGGAAACAGCAGAGGAAACAGCTGAAAACAGCATGACCTACAGCATAAGGGGAAGGGAGTGGGGACCCTCTTAAATGCAGTAGCTGAAGCACTGGATGGAGGGTGTGTTGGTGGGAGCCTCAGGTGAGAATGCTCTGGCAGTTCAGGCTGACTGGTGTACTCAGGATGCTGATTCCATGCTGCTGCCAAATGCAAAATATTTTCTCGATGGAGCCCACATGCTCTAAAATATCTGCCCTGTCCACTCCTAATGCTGATATTTGGGATCAGTTGCTGAGTCTGATTTTAAAACTCTTTGTTAGCATTTTGTTTTTATTTTACCCAGTTTGTTCATTCTTAGTAGTTTCAGTTCAGCAGCCTTCACTGTAAGACCTGCTGACCCTGAATGTGTGCGTAATAGTAATTAGACTGACAAAAATGATACTGCAAAATCTTAATGAGAAAAACTCTGTTTTAAATTCAGTATTGAAAAGATGTGGATATCTACAAATGGTACTAAATAACACTGAGAAATGCTTTATGTGCCATGCTTAAGGCTGCAACCAAGAAAGGATATTTCTTAGTATGTACATAGATATGCATTTTCCAGCTTTCCTGTAGTAATTGCAATTGGTCTTAGACAAACTGTATTAATACCTTGGGATTCAGTTCCCAGCTGAAGAATTTTTTCCTTATGCTTCATTATTTGTATTGAGATTTTAAAGTTCATTGGAGGGTTCTTACAATGCTTCTGATACAATTAAAAATACTATGCTTTTTTTTTGTTTGTTTTACAATTGATTGGTATTCTTGAAGCAAGTCTATTTAAACAAGAGACATGAAAATATTGTGTAGAATTATGTGCACTTATGCTACAAAGGAGCAGCAAAGAAGTGGTTAAAGAGAGGATGCAACTATTGTTAAGCCAATTCAAAGGGCTCTCAAGCCACTGGGAGATGTGTGGATGTATGCTTTTAGCACATTCCTCTCCCTTTTTAGGCTTTTGTGCTGCGAAACCTTAGGCGAAATTATTCCTTCCCCCACAAGCCTCCTTCAAATAGATCTCAGATGCATACTCAAATATATCTAAGCAAAAATATTATTCTTAAATTGTATCCTTTTATTGGCAATTAGAGAGGAAATAGTCCATTTCATGGGAGTAACAATTTCTCTGTGGTGCCAGAGTGCTCAGCTGAGAATCACCGGAGGAGTACAAAGTATTATTTGATGCTACATGCCATGAAGTGAACTTAACACCTACTGGGACTAAGGTCCTTAAACGGATGTGGGATTTAGATACATTTTATTGAGTTAATCTGTGCTGGTCAGCAGAAAGCATTTGTAATGAGGTTTCCTCACAGACTAAAGAGCAATTTCTTATCACATCAGAACACTGCACCACTCAGTTTTAGGCAATTTAAGTCCGTGGTGCTGTTGAAGTCAAAGCACTGTCCTTATTTCATGTGGGCTGGAGGTGTAACCTTGTGCAGGCAGTGCTCAGCACATCCCAGAACATGAGTGCTGATAGTGGGACACTTGGAGTTGACAGGGAAGGTCTTTGTGCATTAGTGTAATGTTGCAGAGAAACCCTTGTGCTGTGTCTTATAGGAAAAGTTCTCTCAGGTGCAGCTCTATATTGTTTCTGCACCTGAAGCTGACTTACAGATGTCTTTTTTTACTGTGTGGGCATACTTGCCTGTTAATATAGATCCATGAATCATTTTAGTCTTGGTATGAAAGGAAATGAGGCTTTCATGCTCATGCTTTTTCTGTCCCAGCTGGCCCTCTTCCATATAATTTTAGCAGCTCTTGCCTGGTTTTGGCAAAGGATTTAAAGTCTTGGTTTCCTGTAAATTTATCCTATTTACATATTCAGGATTGGGTATGGTGACAAAACCCAGTAATTGTGCAGGCTGAGGAGGAGAGGGAGGGGACTGGGGGTGTGGTTGTGTGTGCTGAGGCGATGTCTTGCCTTGCTGTGCCTGGAGTGGGATGCAGTGCTGCAGGTGGGGAGAGGTAAAGGAAGTACACACTGGTGCACATGCTAGCTGGTTATCCATACCTGAATTTTTCTGCTTCACATCAGGCTTTGGTAGCCTGTGCCTGTAGATTGTGTCTTTCTAGAACCTTAAATCTGTTACAGCCGGTGGGCTTAGAGACAAAGCTGGGGTGGATAAACTGAGGTGGGAATGGTGTGGGGGTTCAGGCTGTGGGTGGATATGAGGAAGGAACAGCTCTGCAGTATTGTGCACTGAGCAGGATAAATTCCTATTACCTGGGTGTAGGTGTGTGCAAGCATCCAGCTGCCCTGTGTGGATGCACACAGAGGAGAGTGTTCCAGCTTCTCATTTGCTGGTGCTCGGTGCAGAGAAATGACTGTGTGGGCAGGTCCCTCAGGACAGACCTCTGGTTTCTGACAGCAGTCCTGGCCTGAGGTAAAAAAGGCAGCGGACTTCACAATTGTGAGAGCAGAGGGAGTAACTCCTCTTTGACTGATTTTATCCTCAGTTCCCTAGATGAATATAAGCCTTGCCCTGGGGATGTTAAAGGAGTGTGTTTGATGTGTATCTGCCAGATGAGAGCCCAGTCAGTCAAAGCGGTGTCTACGAAAGTCTCTGGAAGAGCTTCTTTTTCCTTGTGGACTGCACAGAATGACTGAGTGAACCTCAGTGCACAGAGATGCGAACAGGGAAAAATCAATAGTCCCTAAAGCCCAGTCTCCTACTTCTTGTGGTAACAGATGTTGAGTGCTTGAGAGATGGCAAAAAAACATTGGAAATTCCTTTACTGTACTTTGTAATGTGAGAAGCTCTTTCTTCCTGCTCAGCTAACATTTGGCATGTGTCCAAAAGCCTGGAGTATCAACAGCCCCTGTGATGCTCACAGATGCTATTTTTATCCCTGTGTCTTTCTGGTTCTCCTTTATGTGCTTCAGTTTATGAATTGCAAGCAAAAAACCATGCTGCTTCCATCAGGGAATGTGCACAGCTGCTCCTCAGGGAAAGGAGCTGTCCTGGTGGTCTTGGCTGCCTGGATCCAGCAGCTGTTCTGCACTGGAAGTGTTCCAGAGGTTTGTTGCAGAGAGAAAAAGGTGAAGGGGGAAATAAAGATGAATAGTGCAGTGAGTCCAGTGCAGTGCTCTGGATGAGGGCAAGGATGAGGGTTACTGTGTTCTTGGAGGTTGACTCCGTGTGTCAGTGGCAGAGTACAGAGAGGAGAAAATATTCCCTTATTAATGTCCAGAGTCTGTCCTTTCCAGCACTCGTCGTGCTGCTGGAGGGCCATTAGTGCCTGTGCACTAATGCTGCACTGGTGAAACAGTTTAGGAGTGCTGGAGAGTGGGATCTTATATGCTGGGTTTTATAGATGGCAACCTTCTCTGGGTTACCCAGTATCTCTCTCATGTGTTTCTTTTGCATTTACTTGTCTTTCAGTTTATTCCCCTGAGTCTAAGCCAAGAGCCATATATGTTTTGGGTAGGATTGCTCAGAAAGGCTCTTGGTCTCACTTAGGTCCTTAAGCATTTTCATGATCAAGACTGGAATAACTTTGCATCCAAGCCTAAACCTTGGATCCAGCTGCTCTTTACCCCTGTGCCAGCTACAGATTGGTAACTCTGGAAATCTGTTTGTTTATCTTGCCAAGCAGAGGTCTAGCAGAACAGCAATGCCGTCTGTTCTTGGTGATCTGCTCTTAGTTGCAGAGGTCAAGAGAGCCAGGTGAAATAAATCCAGCAGGTGCAGCAGCAATTCGTGTCCACTGCTTGGCCTATGAAGATTCTGCTCATCTCCTGATCTCCCAAGAATCTTATCTAATCCACCAGTGATGGCATTGGCTTGGGTGTTTCTTTTTGTCTGCATTTTTGTTGATTTGTTTTGTGTTTTTTTTCTTTCTTTCTTTCTTTTTTTTTTTTAATGATGGTAATGGTCCTTGAATAACCTTGATGTCTACACAGCTTTGAGATGACAACAAAAGTTCTTTGGCTAAAGTTATCCTTTGATCTTTACTACTCACTCCTGCTTTTGGCAGTTTGCGTGGGAGTTTGTGCGTCAATAGTGGCAGAATTGTTGTTTCCCTCTGCTGAAGGTGACCAAAAATGTTTTGCTCGTCCGTTAAGAAATCACTTTAAGCAGATCAGTGTAATGAGATTCTGAAGCCATATGGCACTGGAATTAGTGGCTTCTAGTGCAGGAGCTGCATGTTGCAAAAGCAACAGTGCTGTAAGCTAAAAGTAATTTCAAGAACAGTGATGTTTTTTCCTCTCCTTGTTCCTCTAACTCCTTGGGGCTTAAAACAATGCCTGGGATGTAGCCTTTTATTAAAAAAATGAGGAAGTCCTGGTCTGCTTTTTATTAGTTAGAAGAAAATAAATGGAAGTTAATAAAAAAGACCAGTTTCTATTTCCTAGCTGAACACTGGAATGGATGTTACCTGTAACAGCACCAAGAGTGCTCTGAAAATAAACCTTTGTGTGAAACTGCTGAAATGCCTCGTGTCTTACCAGATTCATGATCTGGGTGATGGAAATGCAGAAGGAAAGTTATGGAGGTATATGCAAAATGAAAATGTGTTTCAGCATGGCTGTCAAAAAATAGTTCAAATATCAGATAAAACATCACATATGAAATAGGAAAATGTGAAGCTGGGGTTTCAGGAAGGAAATACAGATTATTTTCTTAACTTCTGCGTGTATCAGTCTTTATAGTGGCATTGGTTTTAGATAACTTGTTTCTTAGATTTGTGGAATACCACACACATAGGTGGGGGTAGCTGCTGGTCTTCATGAATACATGAGATATCTTTTGCTGTTGGCTTTTTATGTTTTGTCATTTTTAAAATGTTCGTAGATAAGAGAGGTAATGTTTTCAATCTCTTCTATGCTAAACTTTCTTAATGGTTCTTACAAGGCTCTGATGTGAAAGTGATGCCTGTTTCCCCTCGATAGCTTTAATGACTGTGTGCATTAAGTTGCAAGCAGGGAGTGTTTTACAGTGTTTTCTAACTGCCTCATTTACACATGCAGCAGAAGCAGAGTTCTCTTCCTCCTTCCTCTGACACATAAAAGCTGATCTCAAATTCAAATCTTGACTCTTCACAGGAAATTACATCCCCTGGGCTCAGCATCATTGAGATCCAATGTGTTTGTTGCGTGTTTCGTGTTTAACAGTGATTCCAGCCATCACAGCACTGCATTTTGAGGCAGAAGTATTTTGTTTCATGAGAAGAGATATGGGGCTTAAACTGATTTAACCGAGCTGACTTTAAATTTGTTGCCATCCTCTGGCCACACAGTCATGGCAGCAAGCACTTTCCAGCAAGCACTTTCCAGCAAGCATCAATTCCAAGGTGGACTGGTACTTCTAATGAAACTAGGAACTGGCACAGTTCTGCAGGCAGTTTTGGGTAATGATACCTGAGGATATCTGGGTCATGGTTTGTGGGGTGGGGTTTTTTTGTTTGTTTCTTTTTTTTTTTTTTAATTTCTGATGACTTTTTTTTACAATTATTTTCTTTCTTATTCATCGACAGACCAACTCAAATGATGTTGCTAGGCAATCCTGGCAATTCATGAGCAGAAAATGTCCTCTTCCTTATACTTTCCAAACATTTTGCTGTGGTTGTCTGGAGCAGCAGGAAGGTAATACCCTTCCATTTTGTGTTATTATGGAGAAAAACCCAGGGAAACATGCCTACCATTTTCTATACCTGTTCCCTGCACTACAACCTTCGGCATGCAAAGTGTAGTAACTTGCTTTGAGTCAGACTGATACCTTTTAGATAATGGAGGAAAATTGTGAATTCTCCATCAGCCATTCTGAGTGTGTGTTTGGTAACATGTTACATAAAAGAATTCCTGCAGCCCTTGCTGCAACTCCTGTGCAGATACAGCCAGAGCAGTACAGAAGAGGTCATTTTGTGGTAGGAAACAGGGCAGATCTCAGTATTCCCATATCAGAGGTTTCCCATACATGTCAGGAGTCGCTAGCCCAGCTTGTGAATGGGAATGCAATGAAACTTAGAGGAGAATAAACAGATCCTTCTGTCCATCCATCCCAGCCCTTGCATCACAGCACTCGGGCTACTCGGGTAACCCTCATGTGCCTTGTTGCTAAATGTATAGCAGCTTCAGTCAGCTTTTTTTTGTGTCTGGAGCTAGGTGATGGCAGTGGTACCCCAGGCAGCAGAGGTTTGTATTTAGCATTGTAATGGATCAGGGAAAGACTAGGGAAAGGCTAGGGAAAGACTGGGAATTTATTTTAGACAGTTTTCCTTTTGTGTGCTGTGCGGCTACCTGTGCTTCCAAAGCTCACACTTTGGGCAGATTTCTTCTGGCATCCACTTCCAGCATCCAGTCTCCATCTTGGAACTCAGCATGTCACAGATCCTCCTTTAGCTAAGCCATGTGGCTACTTGTGGGGAACAGTGTACACAAGGGAGGGCGGCAGACAGAGGTGTATTGCCACAAATGCTGGATTCTCCCTCATTTTTTGTCTCTGTGTGCAAGGTTGAAGTGCAATTATTCTGTCTATGTCAGACATGAATTTATTGTCAGAAAAGTTTATTTTCCAAGGTGTATCATGTTTGCCTTTGTAAGGAAGGACATCTTGAGCCCCTGTAATGAAAGAAAAGAGGGAGGAAATGTTTAAAGATAAAACTGCATGGTTGTGTTTCTAGTTTTCTTATCTCATGATGACAGTTTTCTACAAATTAATTCTGCCTTCTGTGCCACTGCTCTCCCTATCTGTAAAATCCTGCTTTCCCCATGGGATTTCTCTGTGGAAGCTCTAATAAATATTTTACAAATGCTAATGAATCAGGTTATTCAACAGCTCAGTACATCAATGTCTTCACTTTCCAGGCATGGTCTTGGCAAAGAGCAGGAGAGGTAGAAATTTCATGCCACATAGCAAATTTGGGGGTTAGGGTACTAAAATCTTTTACCTTTAAGAGTGGAAATGTCCTTTATAGCTTCATTTCATCAAAAGAAGAAGTTCTGAGACTCATTTCTCAAGTCTGGTCTGTTTGTGTGTGCTGGGTTAGGAAGCTTAAACAGCTCTCCCTGTGTGGCAGCAGAGCTGACAGCGGAGAAGCTGCAAGTCTGTGGAATGGGAAGGAAGTAGGGGTGGGTGAGTTGTTTTCTGTGTATTTCAGCTTATAGGCGTTCAATGCAGTCCGGCCAGTTATTCACCATTTTAGTACTTGCACCATAGGAGGCTTTTTTCTCCTGAATATCTTTGTCCCCTCTATGTCATTCTCTGATTTGGATTAATTATCCTTCTGCTTTCCCACTCCATGTCTAGGGATCAGGTGTGATCTGAGCAGGCCATGAGCTGAACAACACTGGATATCTGGCACTATGTAAAGTGCCAACAGGTGTTAGTGATTGAGGCAGAGGAAGGCAAAGGTTCTCAATCTGTGTATGAGGAACAGGAAACAAGAACAGTTTCTTGCAAGAAACTCGTTCTATGCTCAGGTCACTGCAGTTGAGCTCTGGGTGGCAGCTCAGCCCTGATTCATTGGGTTCTCATTGCATTCTTTGCACTGTCACCAGTGCTGGCCTTGTGCCTGTTATGCATCTCCTGTGCAGTCCCCCTCCGATCCTAGGGAAAGCTCCTTTTTAATTCACTGTATCAGGTTTGAGTGCTCTCTGCACTCAGTTCCCCAAGAACTAGTTTCTTCCTAAGGCTCTCTAACTAGTTATCTGTGTTATAGTAATTGTTAAAAGGGACAAAAAGTCAGCTTAAATATCCAGCCCCTTCAAAGGGGGATTTCTAAATGTATATTTTAAATCTCTGATTTTGGTGTCTTAGCTGATGGATCCAACTTCTTTGTTTAAAAAATTAGCTAGGGGATTGCACAGCTAGCAGAGCATGTCTGCCAGCAATATTTCCCCTGTCCTCCATTAGCTACTCTGTTCATTTCGATTATCAGATCTTATGAGCAGGGACTGTGCACAGCAGCAGAGGGCTTTTCTGTACAGTTGCAGCCTCCCAGTGCCACTGCCAGACGTGTGAGTAATTGGTTGAGCAGCTCTGCAGAGCAGTCTCCTTGCACCGTCCAAGCTGAAATGCAGAAGTAAAAAAATCCATTCTCTGAGATGAAGAATTATAAAATCATAAGCCTGAAATGGACCAAAAGTCATGAAGAAAAACGTTTTCTGAAAGAAAGATTCTTTGTGAACATATATGGCATGCTCCTTAACAGTCATTCTGTGATCTTGCAATGTGCTTCTGGGATCTTGTCTCTTCATTGTTACTTATAAGACAGCTTTAAATTAATGATAAGGAAGCCATTCAGGGCATAGGCTGCGCTGAGGTTCACAGCTTTCATTCTGAATGAGAGATTAAAGTAAACTGATATTGAAAGCAAGGAGGGAGAAGCAAACACAGTCAGTAAGCCTATAAAAGTCTTAGCCAATTGCAATGGTGAACATCCTGCTGGCGAGGGTGACCTTGAATGAACTAAGTGGGATAAAGTCACCAGACTGGACTGACGGCTGAAGAATCAGGCTGGATTCCAGCAAACAGAGAGCAGATTCCTGATAAGAGTCTCCTGAACTGTGGCAATGGCTTCTCGGTGTCGGAAATGTGGACAACAGGTACCCAGGAATCTGCCTTTTACTGCTGTCCGGATAACAGAAGGAGAAATGAAATCTTACCATGATTTTATAGGGGGATGCATTAGACTGGAGCGCATGGCAAAGAAAGGTATGTGAAGCATCTTTAAACAAAATAGCATCTTCTCTCAGTGGTAACTGCATTGCATCCCCAGGCAATTTGCAGGAAGATGTTTTATCCCTAATGCTTTCTCTGAGGAGTCAGTGATAAAAGCAACTGGCTGCATTTGGATATTAACTCAGGTGTGACTGTAGCATTTGACTTGGCTGTATATTTCTGGGATATTTGCAGTGATTTGACCTAAAGGAGGTTAAAATGAATGTTAGACTCATTCTGAATAAATATTTATTTCACTCGGGTGTTAGACACTGAGTTTTCTGTATGTCAGGAGCAAGTATCTGCTGTACATGGAAAATACTTTTTAAAAATTAATATAAAGGGTTGGAGCAGTGGGTGTCATGACCCAGTTGAGCCTGTCACCCTGAGCTCCTAAATTACTAAGCAGAAGGTCAGTGTCTTTCTCTCTGTAAAGATTCTGGTTTCACTGTATTCAGAAAGTTGCACAATGGAGCTTTTTGTGCTCTGTGTGAGTCAGCCCAGGTACAGGGCAGTATTCTACTCTCAGGGGGTTACTAGTAAAAGCTACTAGTGTCCTGGCAATTTGTGCTAATTGCATGTTAACTGTGGAGTGATGTAGTTGAAATTTAGGCTGTTGACTGTCTAGTCACATATCAAGATTGCTGAATCATAGAACACTTTTTCTCTGTGTCATTGAGAGGAAGATTTTTCAAAGAGCCCCCTTTCATTTGCTCTGTTAACTTGAATAAATACTTAGTAAACCTCAAATCCAGAAATTTATAATGTGTTCACTAGTACATGAGTAAAAGATTCCTAAAAGCATGCAATATGATTATACTTGGAAGTTGAATTGTTTATTATGATTTAATCAGCTCTTCAGCAAAGAGAGTTGCATTCAATCTGGTAAATCGAGAATATTCTGCAGAAAAAGAGGTGGACCAGAAGCAGGATATTGGCCACAGCCGCTGCTTACAAACTGGGGTTTGCAGATGCTCTCTTTAATAGGGCTCTAATGCACAATGCCAGGGTTTGAAAACTGCAAAGCCAGTCCATTGTACCTCTGCTTCTGTGGGTGATCTATTGACGCTGATCTTTGGGCTCAGTGCCTACCTATGCATTGTTGTATTTGGCTGACCTTTTAGTAACACTGATGTTTCCAGTTTCACTCTTTGTACTGAGGTATTCTGAGTTCAGCGCAGCAGGATAGAAATGCTTGGTATCCCAGTAAAAGACCACAGAATTCACTGAAGTTCCTTCCTGAATGTTTGATCAGGTTGCCTATGGCTTTGTGGGCCTGTGGACCTGTTGGAGGCAGAGCTCAGGCATCTGCTGTTCTTTTTCTTCCTGTAGTAGGGAGGGGAAGAGACTGGTAAGAGCTTTGCCATGGTTACTGTTCCCAGGGAAACACTTTCTCTGCCTCTCATGTTGAGAGACTGTCTGGCATAGTATTATGGACAGAAATCCCTTGGAAAATCATTTTTTTACTAGAGAACAGATAGCATGTCAGATCAGCCTGAGCCTGTTGTCATTTTGTGAGGCAGAAAATGTCTTTGCTGCTTTGGTATTAAATTCTGCCAGTGAAGCTGCCAGAGGGGCAGAAGTTCAGTCATTGCTGAGGACAAGGTGCCTTCCGCTGCAGGTGTTGGAGTTGTGTGAGCTGTGAGAAAACACCAGGGCAACTGTGTGTGCTGGCAATATCAGAGGGCTAAGGAGCTGGCAAGGTGGCACAGGAGTTCATAACAACACTGCCTGTGTTCTTTTCTTCTGCTCTGAACTGGCTCTGAGCCTGTGTTCATCGTGGAGTTTTTTGGCCTGTGTTTTCTTATCTGTCAAGTAGGTGTGGGAATTACCTGCCTCCATAAAAAGTGGGTCCTGATGATGTAGTTATGACTCGTTCATATGACACCTTTGATGCCTAGACCGGTTTCCCTTAGTTATCTGTGCTGCATAAACACAGAGGAAGAAAGATGATCTCTCTCAGAGAACTTGAATCCTGTCTGCCCCATCTTGCTCGTCCTACAAAGAGTCATTGACAAACTCTAGGCATGTGTGCCTTTTTCTCAGGCTGACTTTCTCTGAACATAGTGGCAATGGAGGATCCCTGTGGCATGTTCTGACTTGCCTTCCCTTAGTGGGATACGCTGTCTGCAATTTAAAGATCCAATTGGAGTGGTGCTAAGGGCATATTGGCTGATGTTTATTCAGTACTTCAAGCACTCCAAAATATTAAGCAATTTTCACATTGTCCATACTCGAGACACACATACAGACCATGTCTGTGGATATTCTGTGGCAATTTTACCTTGTGTATTAAATATCGTCAGAAGAGGTGGAAGGCATGCAGGTAACTATAGCAGAAATACAGGCTACATGGTTGCAGTGACCTGCAGGTTAGCTGCCTTTGATCAGCAATACCCCACAGCAAACTGTGTTGTGCCAAAGTATTCCAGTTCCTAGATCATGTAAGTTTCAAGAATTTCTTCTGATGAGTGGTTAAAAGTGTGGTTATAGCCTCCTGTTCAGGTAAAGAGATGAAAATAGTGAATGCTTACAAAAAGAAAATGCTGCTGTGAGGGGCCATCTGAAGGGCAGTTTCCTTATGGCCTCGTGATGCCTGCTCAGAGCTCCACGGCCCTGGCTCCCTGCACGGGCTATATGAGCTGCCTACAGGTGCTGAAGGGCCCTCTGGGCTCTGGTGTACCAATGGTGCTATTTTGAGTACCACTATGTGACCTTGAGACTTTCTGGGAGCTGCAGCTCCAAGGTGCTGGTTATAGCACGGCTATGAGAACCAAAGGGAAGGAGCCCCAGAAAGCCAGGCGAGAGATGTGAGGGTCTCTAGTCCCGGGCTGATCCTTGTTGGAGTGCTCTCAGTTCCCCATGAAACAGATAGTGAAGCTGAAAGCAAAACATAGCCTCTTGTCATGAAATACATTATTCTTGGACCGTGGCTCACGTGTCTTTTCAGCACTGACCTGACTATTTATGTCACCGAGCTGCTGGTGAACATCTTCAATGCTTGAGGACACCTCGTGCCAAACTGGCCCCTGTGTCCTCAGATGCTTCTAATTAGCCTGCCTTGTTGTGATGCTGAAGTCCTCCAATGGGATCACACACCTACGGGGGCTTTATATGCATGAATGATCCTGTGCTGGCTATGACTGTATCTCTACATGCTATGGAGCTTGAGGCTGCAAGCAGATTACATGTTTTTAGGAGAATAAATGTGTATTTTTCATCTGTGCTCAAGGCTGGTGGCTGCATAAATCAGGGTGGTGAATCTGCAGACACTAAGGAATATGCAGTTCATTACTGAAGCTATTCAGGATTTTGCTGTTACTGCAAAACCGGGCAAGAGCCTCCTTGCCAGTAGGATGGGGACCTGTCTGTTGTGCTATCAGTGTTTCTGCTTTTGTCCTCTGTAGGACAGAGGAATGCTGCAGTTTTGCCTGTCCAGCAGTCATAGGAGCTTGTTCTTAGTCCTGATGTTGTGTCACTTCCTGCTAGAGTTGAAAAGCAATTCTTCAGACCCATCTGTTCAGGGAAGAAAAGGGACTGAATACTGGAGCAGTTAAGGGATTAAGGGTGCTATGTCTGGAAGGAAATCCCACCCAAAATGAATTTGGGCTGAAATTTCTTGGGCTTTTTGGAGCTTCTCCACCTTTAGCAGTAAAATAAATGAGGAATGCTTTCCTTTCCCAAATGACTGACCTTTCCACAAAGGTGTTGGTTACTGGAGAAAGTGACTATTTAATGTGAAGACCAAAATCTGCAGTGTAAGTGGAAGGTATTTCTAAATCCCTTGAGACTCAGTCACAGTGCCTCCTTGTGCATTGCTCAAAGTTGTTCTCATATTTGCATTCAGTATTTCTTCTCCTCTTTAATATAAAATGCTACCTAGGGGACCTGGGATAACTTTTTTTCAGCTGACTCTCACTGTATATAAAATAGCTGAAATAAAATATTCTGTTTTCCACAGAGGTTTTTCTAAGAAAAGATTATTGTCTTAGATGCTTGTGTTTCTTTTCACCTGTTCCCATTCATTTGCAGTGTGCTCTGCTGTGGTGGAGAAATACTAAAACCCTGTTTACCTAATCAGAAAAGTCCAGACAATTATGAGGGAAATAGGGAAGGCACAGCTTGATTTCCATTTAAAAGAATTTTGAGAGAGATGTAGTACTGAAAAGATCAAGAGAACAAATTCTCAGAGGGCAAATTATAGCAGAGGCCTTGTGGGTATTTATGTTTTTCCTTTTCTCCCATTATAACAGAACAAGAAACAACTCAGCGAAATGGAAAAGCATTAAACATGGATAGACAGATTGCTATAATTGACAATGTTTTGTTAACTTGTGGGACTTACTACCACAACATAATAGTGCAGTTTGCTTTTTCTTTTATTATCTAAATTGTAGTGTAAACTGTCTGGGGAGAAGATTTCAGGGGAAAATGGAGCTGGAATATGATGGGAGGTTGGAGAGCGCCTGTGCAGCGCTCTCACCCTGGTTACGCCCATGGAGCTTATTCTCCAATTTCAGCCAGTTCTGCTGCTTCAAGCCTCACTTAAAGACCCAAATCTGCTGTGCTAAAGTATTGGTCTTTTATACAAATTGTGCTGCTTTATTACTTTTATTAATCTTACTGTGGATTAGCCTGCCCAGTGAGGTTTCTAAGATAAGGACTTTCCTTCTCCACCACCTGTACATTATCTACTAGAAATACTCATGATCAGGTATAAAAGAATGATAAATAAAGCTTGGTTGGAGCAGCCCAGCTGTGTATGAACATTTAGACTATGCCAAGTGTCTTGTTGCACAAATTTCTGATCCTATTAGTTAATTCCATTGTTCAAGGGGAAAAAAAAAATCCTCCAGGCTTTTACAACAGAAAAGTATTATTGACCAAGCATTTTTTTTTTTTCACCTCCTTCTAAACTGGAATATCTCAGCATCTTTGTTCTGCACAGAATCAACACCTTATTCATATTTAGAACCTGTTCCTGTGAGTCATTAAACTGGGGATTGCTCAATTCAGTTGTCTAAACTCCTGAGTCACTGCCTTGAGACAGTGTGCTTCTGGGCGGACCTCTGAGGAGGTCTACAGGAGTGAAGACCTGATCTTGAAACCAGGATTCTGTTAATTAGTAAGAGCATCATTTGCTGAGGTGAGATTGGAAGAGGTAAAGGAAGGGGATACTCTGTTCCATTTTCCCTTGACTTTACCACTAGACTTGAGAAGTGACATCTGTCAGAGAATGGATGGAATTGGGGATAATTTAAATTTTCAAGTCAAAACCACAATCAATGGCTGTAAGTTAAAGTGGGAGCTTTGACACAAGGCAGTTTCTTTGTGTTAGGCCAGCTCTGGCGGAAACAGTGGATTTGCAGTTGCCTGAAGTCTTTAACGTAAGATTAAAGAGCTTTCTAAAATGCTGGTTTAATCCAATTTCCATGAACATCTTGTGTGTTCAACAAGTCAAACACAATGAACCTAGTGGTCCTCCCTGGTCCTGCAGTGCAAGAGTCTGGGAAGATGATCTCTGAGTTAGACGCACTTGGATATGAGCCATTCCTTGTCATGCTTTTGGAGTCTCACACCCACAGGTACGAACACACGCACATGTGGAGACAGATGCTCACATAGTGCAAGTTATTTCAATGAAACTAGGGTGTATTGTGCCAGAGAGGATCATGTACTTGAATATTTTTTTTCAAAGTAAACTTAGATGTGTAGTGCAGGTGCTTACCAGTAACAAAAATTGAAACATCACTGTTACCCTATTCTATATGCTATATGTTGGTGGGACAATATTTGGATAGTACAAAATACTGTTCTGCTGAGAGAGGCACAACTAGACATTTTCAGCTTGGCAAAGACATTTTGCAGATGCATACTGAAATTGCCTGTACTAATTACCAAAATGAAAACATGTCCGACGTGTAAATTTAGTTTATGAAACTTAAAGTGCTGCCTGATGAGAATATAGTGGACTGAGAGGAATTTCTTGGTGCCACTGCTGTGGTGAGTTCATTCCTCTCCTTATATCCACAATCCACATAAGGTTAGTAATTTACATTCACTTGCAGAGTAGCATTTAATCTTCTAACTCCACAGCTGCATCTGCTGCTTCTGCAGCATCTCTGCACACAGAGCTAAAGTGATTTTTAGACTGTAATCATCTGGCGCATTTATCAGCCACTGGGGCAGATGTGACACTTGTCTGTAACGCTTTGGAGCTTGTCTCTCTGTGCTCCTAGGGTGGCCAATCCCGGCACGAAGGTGATGGATGGTGCCGGGAGAGGGCAGTGTGCGACCCCAGACCTGGCTGGGGACCCAGCTGTGCACAGGCTCTGCTGCTGTTTGGGCTCCCCTGGAGCTGAGTGGGCTCAGTGGGTATCGGGGCTGTGGTCTGTTCGCTCTGCACAAGCAGAGACGGAACGGAAGCTCCCAGGAGAGCAAAACGTGTCTGGAAAGTGAGACAGATTTTGTTCATTGGTTACACGTGGACATTTATACTGGTACAGGCAGCAGAGAGTAACATGCCACACCAGCTACAGCTGGTGAATTCACTTGTTTGGCAGGCAGTGTAGGGGAGGCTGGGGAAAGGAAAGGCAATGTAAAATCCATGCATCTTGTCACTCTCCTAATCTGCCTTTATCCACCAAGTAGTGTCTGTCCGTAATGCTACAGGTGTTGTAAGCTTTCATGTGTATCTTGTACCAAATGTGGTGATGCTCTTCTTAAATTTGGCATTTATTTGTAACTACATAGAAAATCCTGTTAGTTTTCTCGTGCTATACTGTAAGCATTGTCATAATTTGTGTTGGTTGGCTGATGGGAGAAGGATGGAAACACTGGGTGTATTATCCTTAAGACAGATCCACTGTCCAGTAGCCTGTCTGTACAAACAACTTTGGTCTGCTCCTCAATTTACAACTGGGAAAAACTGAGGTTGACTGGTGACCTGGATTCTTCTCCCTGTGCCTCAATTTCCCTATCTATAAAATGAATGACACTTGTCGTTTTGGAGCCTGACTGATGGCAGGACATACAGAACAAACAAGACATTACCACTGCCTCACATATCCTAGGGGACAGCTCTGTACCCTGGGTAAAGAGTGACTTGTATCTAAAGCACTGAGCTGCTGGAAGTTGTGGCAGTGAAGGGACAGTAAATTTTATCAATTAACCCAATGTTGAAGTATTGCTTCTCAGTACTGATTCAGACTGCTGTAGGTGTGATGTTACCTTCATTAAGGCCCATGTGTACTCCATTCATGCCCTGAAAATTTATGTCCTGAAGTATTCGTTAAACTAAATATGTAAAAGTGATCACTCCCCTGTTCAAAACCTGAGGTCATGCTTGCTACCAAATTCACAGGTCTCGTGCAGTCTTCTCCTTTGACTTTAAGTAACAGCGCTGTGTTCTGGTGTGTGGGCGTGCCTCCGGGATAGTACTCCAAGACAGCAATTCACAGCAGCACTGCTGGTTTCCCTTGGCCCTGAGTACCCTACTATTTAAAGTTGTTTTAATGAAAGCCCTTCCCATGCCTTAGTCTGAGCAAGTGAATCTGTTTTGTTGCTTGTTGGGCTGTACCTTTATTATTTGTGCCAAGCTGTGAATGCCTCCAGAGTGTGCAGGGGCCTGAGTGGAGAGCTGCCCAGGCGGGAAGAGGCAGCTACACCTTGGGCAGGGTAAAAGCCTGGGCATGGTGCAAGTCAGAGGTCTCTGCTGTGGTTTGTCTTGAAGCTGTTACTAAGCAATTTGTGCAGACTTCTCCAGGAGAGCGTCAGCTCTTTGGTGCACTGTTGGTTGGATCCAGGATTGCTTCCACAGAGTGCTGCCTCTCTCCATCCCTCCTCTCTGCCTCGGGTGATCTCATTGCCACAGCAGGACTACCGAGAAGCCAGGCTGCCTCACCAGGGAGGGCATGTGCTCGTGAGTGTCTGAAGGGGCTGAGGGGGAGGCATTGCTCTTTGCAGAGTCTTTCTGTTGCTTTTTCTAACGGGCATCTGAGCTGAGCTGGTGGTGACAGCTTGGAGAAGGCTGCAGGAGGGAGGCTGGGAGCCCTCTTGGGCAGAGGGGTCGGCTGTGAGCAGTGTTTGCCCCACAGATACATACTCAGAGTGCTGCTGGCAGCAGTGGTGGCTGCTGTGGCTCACTGTCTCCAATGGCAGTAACCAGGGAAATATTTTTGAACTGGCCTCTGTTCAGCAATGAGCAAGCAACCAGTCCTTCAGCTCCTGAGCTCAGAAATTATGTGAATAGGCTCTGAAATTATTTTGCTGGATGGAATAGTTCAGGGCAGAGCCAGTGGCTAGAATTTTTCTAAGATACTGTTTCAGCTATGAAATTGTCTGCTGGCAAGCTCTGGGAGAAAGGAATGAAGTCTGCGGGTATCTCTTGATTAGCTCAGTGTCCAGGCATTGTAGTGAGTGTATTTTAGTTTTGCAGTTTGCCACATGTGGGTTTTGTTATTCATGATGGTTTTTAACATGACATTATGGAAATGTTCTTTTGTTCTATTCTCTGAGCAGGAATTTGTGTTCTAGCAATCCAGCATTGTTGTGAAGGACAGATTTCAGGAAGAAGATGAATTAGCTTTTGTCTGGCAAAAATCAAGAAGTTTTTACTACTGAGGGACTAGGCAAGAGGTTGTCCCATCCTGCGGTGAGCCTGGATTTATTTCTTGAATGCTGAGATTAGACCTTTGCCTTTATTGCCTTTTATTAGGGAAGTTTCAGTTTTCTGGATAGTAGGATTTATCATCCCTCCACCATATTCCCAGCACATGGTCTGTGAAATCCAGCAATGTCTTGCTGAGCAAATGATGTGGTATTGTGTGTTTCTTTAGATCTTTTCTGATTATGGATAATCAATAATGCAGAATGAAGATTTGTTAATAATTTCTTATCTATCTCTTACAATTTTACAGAAATATAAGAAGTATCTTCATAATAGGCTGGGATATGAAGTCACCTGAACTGAACAGTGGAGAGTGCTTTGAGAATTTTATATTAGTTTGTAAAATTTAGTTTTTATGGGGATTATTAACTGAGAATTGTATGGTGCATTCTGAGAGTAACTAGTCATTGAAATCTTTGAAGTGTGACTATAAATTTGTACACATCAATGTATTTTTGCAGAATGTACCAACATTAAATCAAAACAACAGTTTTCCTATGTAGAATAAAGATTTAATTTTTTTTTTTATTTGCCAATCAATTTTAAGACAAATCCTTTAAAAATAATGAAAAAAATCTCAGTCAAACAAGAACATCCAAAGACTTTTTGAAGAAGCGGTTAAATGAAAAAAGTGGCAAGATCTGTTTTTCCATCCAAGGAAGTATATTTCAAAATATTTTGACATTGGCTTAGAAAGCTGACATAAAGCCTAGAGGGCGCATGTCAGCAACAGCACTGCATGTGCTGCAGGGACACATCCTGCCTGGACTGGTACCAGCTTGCTTTCCAATTCGACACAGAAGTGAATAATTGATTTTTAAACTATAGATAGACCTGATTGAGAACTGTCAACTTCACTACTTCTGAGTCTTAGAGTTCCTCAGGCCCAGATTTCCCATCCGTATCTGAAGTTTCTGGCCATCTGCTGTCATTTTAGATTGATACATATTTAAATGTTTAACGAAACAGGACTCCAAGCATTTTCTCTTGTTTCAGTGCAGCTGCAAATAGACTTAATTTTGCCTTATGCATATGTTTGAGGGGTCTGCTGACTTAGCAACCACCTGGAAGGCTGGATTGACAGCCTCGGGGAAGTTCAGGTTTGGGTATAAAATGACTGTGGTTCACTTGCATTTCCAGTGCCAAGAAGGAGCACACTGGACACCTGCTGACTTGAGAGTCACTGCAAACAAGTCCTCAGAAAGTCCTTGCAGTTTGTTAATGGCTGCTGTGATCCTGAGGCTAAGATGGAAATTTCATTCTTGTGTCGTGGCAATGTTGGACCTGCAAATAACTGGGAATTATAATTCTCCACAGTGTCCCTGCTGCCTTGATGCTTGGCCTGTCTGTAGTCCTTACCTTCTTACTTGGACAGTGTTCAGATGTCTCCTTTGGAGTTGCCTCTAATGACTGCTTTGAGCCTCTCTTGCATCTTTCCCTCAGGAAGCTTCAAGACCAGGTGGATGTTACTGGCTTTGCATCTTTAGTGTGGTCTTTCCTGCTTACTGCAGTGGCCCAACAGACTTCCTCAAGAAACTGAAAGTGAGGAGATTTCCAGTTGGGGAGGGCAAGATTTCAGTTTTTGATATGAACAGCCCTCCTTTCTACCCCTTCCAAGTCAGCCTCAGTAGACTCCTAATGTGTGCTGTGCCTGTCTGTAAAAACAGCTTATTGAAGTCTGTAACCACTCGTGGAACACAGGAAAAAACTGCTTATAAACAGGTCTTTTCAATCTGTGTCCTCTCCACTCTTGTAATTTTATGTTAAAATGAGCACCAAATTAGTAAATGAGATTAACTGAAAAATGCAGTGATCCAAAGTAATTTGGTCAGTCTTCCCTGAATGACTTAAAATCAACAGAAAAGTTTAATGTGCCTGCAGAGCCAGGCTCAGGTAAAGCTGTACATCCATCAATAGGCTGCACAGAATGCCTTGGAAATACTGATCATGACTTAGTGTAATGATGGGAGAAAATTTCAGAGCAGATCTGCTGTCTGACAGAAAATCACATCACACACCAGTTCAGCTTCTGCCCAGGTAGACACTGAGACTCACAGGTTTTTGAGCTCTTCAGAGAAAGGTACATTTCTAACCTTTCATGGAGATCGTTTGGGAAAGTTTGCAAGGCAATTCCTTCCACACCACGGCCTCGATCTTCCCCCTTCTCAAGGGATTGGAACGTATTGGCAGTGCACCACTCCAGACAGAGTCTTGCTCCTAACCTTGCTTGTCCAGATTTCTACTGCCTTACTGTACACAACGGTGGGTTGCTATTACAATGAAAAACCCACCAGCTTAAAGGGATCCTTCCAAACATGAACAAGAGTTACTGAAGTATTTTAGAAGGATCTTCAATCTTTGGAAGTTGGCTAGCAAACTTTGCTATGAAACTTGGCTTTAATGATAGGAGAAACTGCATTTAAACAAATACTTTTTGTAGGTTTTACAATTGTGCTTGGTGAAAAACTGATCTGAGAGAAAAGATGACACCAGTCACCTGTGCTTCATTTTGGCTTTTGTTTTAAGCTGATCTAATTCTGAATCTCTCCTGGGAGTGGTAGTCCTGGCTTTGCCACCCCCCACCCCTCCTATACATTACCAGGACTTGTCCCCTCCAAGAACCTTTGCAGCGAACTAACCCAGATCAGAAGCAATCCACTAAGGAAATGATTGCTTCACCTTATTTACAGTAACTTTATTCCTGGCTTAGTTTTCAGTTGACTCAACATGCATTAGCAAAAAAGGAGGTGACAGGAATGTGCAGAAGAATAAGAGAAAGGATGGGATTTTCTTTCCAGTTTATAGCTGGATTTTTAGTTCCTCTTTAGACCAATTTGTAGCACAGCAGTTTGTATCAGTAACTGACCTCGCTGTTTGTCTGTCTGGGCTGAGAGAATAAACAAACCTTTTCAGAAAGTAAACAGGGGGCACAAATGGTGAGAAAGTAAAATAAATAGAAATAAAAAAAGGAATCCAAACCAAGAGCTTCTTTCGCTCATATAATAACCTTGACCTTCAGGAAGGGAAATATTTTGCTTAAGGACTTGAAATGGGAATTCTGGTGGGACAGAGTATTTTCAAATCCTTTAGCCTGCTTAAATCTTACACTAAGGAAATGAATTTACATTTGTTTAATTCTTGAAATCTAACTTAGCTCTGCTACATCTAGCTGTTGGTGGTGGCAAGCAAAGCAGACTCAGGACCTGGCAGAAGTTCTGAACTGTAGGAATTCTGTGACTTTCAAACTCTGGATTTGTGTGTTGCCTTTTGGTACTTCTTAAGAAGCATAAGAACACAGCATGAGGTGTCCTTTCATGTTCATAAAATGAAATATCTGGCCTCATGCTTAACCCTACCTGTCCCATTTCCATCACATCAGCAATCTGCCTCTGAGAATAATTTTTGACTGAGCTCGCACAAAGTGGAAGTAGGCTGATGTATTCTACTATTCTAGGAAATATTTCTTTCACTCCCAGCTCTCTTCTTTCCCTATTCCCTATTTCCATATTAGGCTGCCATTAAGAAGAGATGAATTTTGCTCTGGAAATTTGTAACCCATTATTCCAAGAGTAGTGACTTCAGATGGAGGATGGAAGCCACCCTCTCCTGCATTCAGCAGAAGACCAGGCAGTTGTAGCATTCACTCACAAAAAAAATAAAGAAGCCCCAGTGTCCCGTTGTGGCTGGTGGCCTTTAGTTGTCCTTCATGGAGCAACAGGCACTGCTGTGTCAATCTTTTTGGTGCAGTCCAGTCCCTCACTCCAGCAGGTCATCTTTCCAGCACTGTTGGAAACAATTAGTTGCCATTAGCATACAAGCTAGTTTGTGTCTGCTCAGAGAAGAGAGGAAAGAGCAAGACGATGGTCTTTGTTGCTTTTAATCCTCTGCTGTTGGTGTAGCTCCTCCAGACCTGCTGTGGGAGCACATACAGCTGAGAGAGACACAGAATAAGCAAGTGTGTGTGAGTGCGGAAGCCCAAGCAGGCTTCATTTTTGAATGAGGAATTGTGAAGCAGAACTGAATGGCTTTCCCCTTGAAGAGTAGATAGAACAGTTGCAGTGAGCCTCCCTAGAGAGCAGGGAAGGAGGGGAAGCTGTGCCAGACAGATGGCTGTAGTAATTGCTTTTCTTTTTCTCCCCCTTGGTAGAAAACCTTGGGAAGCAAAACTGTGAGGCCTAATTCTTTTGCATTGATACTGGCCTCTGCTAGGAATTGAATTTATAGCTGTTTAAGAGGAGAACCAAGAGTAGATGAACTTGACTTGTTTCTTTTATTTTTTATCTCTTTTATCACATCCTTATTCATATTTAAATTGTCCTGCCAAATTCAATTAATTCAAGTAATGAAGAACCATCTAGTATGTGTAAACGTTCATCTTTGGTGACCTATGTAGGGGATCGGCATTGTTTCATGTAACACTGAACAATTAAACATTTTTCTTTTTTAAATTTTAGAGGCTATGGATAACTGCCTCTTCAATTAAAAAAAAAAAAAAAGTGAAGACCACAAGAGCAATCTCACAGAATGTGGAAAATGTTTGAGTCAAGTTTCCCAAAATAAATGTTCCAGACACTTGGCTGGTGTATGTTTTTGATGTGATCTTGAGCTGCATGCCTATACATATTTTATCAGATGACAGGACTGCTCTGAAGTGATCAGGGGTTGTCCATTTTCTTCTGTAGATATTAGCAAGGTGCAATGAAACATGATAGTTGTCAAGTTCCTGCAACTTTTCAGCTTCCTAACACCTTCCCCTTCACCCCATATAGTGTTAAAATATGCCCATAATTAATAAGTTTTTCTGAAGTAGTCTATGAACCTGCAGCTGTCAGCTCAATACCAGCTCATGTCACCCTAAAGAAGGGGTTTCTCAGCTGGAATATCAGTCCCACAGAAAAACAGTGCCTTGCTTCTATACAGGAGGGTGAGCATCACTTCCTGCTGCCTTCTGGCTTGCAGTACAGACCGGAGAGGCTTCAGAGCTTCCTGGGGTAAAGCTAGTGGAAGATATAAATGATTAATGTTCACTGATGCTAGGCAAATGTCATGGCTTTGAAACAAACTCAGACTTGTGTCTTTTGGTTTGCTTATAAGATTTTTTTCGGGCTTTTCTTCTAGTCAAAGATTAAAAACTTCCTCCAGCAGTCCCAGGCAATCATGTTTCCAAGGACTGGGACTTCTACTTCAAGTTCTGTGTTGTGGTGGTGTTACAAATTCATCCATGTTGGAGCATAACTACCTTTAAGCACTGTCCTAGAGGAAGATGCAAATGAGACTTTGTGTGCTGTTGGCTACAGCTGCTGACATTTCATAGCCACACGCCGTTTGCCATTTGGGCTTGTGAGGCACCTTCCCTTGTTTTCTCAGGTTTTTCTCAGTCTCCTGCTGGTTTCTTCTGCTGCAATTTCTTCTCCCAGCATGTCACTGTGTGAACTGTACTGACTTATTGGATGTGTGATTCCTAGTCACTGAATGTGTTTTGTACCACCTTTCTTATCATCTGAACGTCCTGAGTGTGGGTTTTACAGCAAATCCCATGTGGTTTGTCTTGCCCTGGCAGGAGATTTGATGAGAACTAACTGGCACTTTGCAGTTCTTGATTCTATTGCTTCATCTTATCCTTACATCACAAAAATTATTTGAAATAAAAAGGATATTTAGAAACCAGAAACCAAGCTATGTTTAGAACAAGCTAATAAAGCTAAATAAGGGTTGGACGGGTGGCGGCATTTCTGTTTTGCTCAAGACTGGTTGATATTAATGATCTCTTCACAATGACAAACATCAAAAACAAACTAAAGTACTGGCAGGTTTGTTACCCTGGAGGGCTGGGCAAGTCTCTGAGAGGTGAGAGATGTGGCACCTTTTCTAGTTCATTTTCTGGTTCTGTCAAACCTCCTTATGATTCTGTCACCCACTGTAGAAACCCTTGTTCTGTTTTTGCAGCTGTTTGGCATAAACTCAGTCCTGGTCACACTTGAGTGTACCTGACCACCTGTGGGATTGCACAGATGTCACAATAACTTTGCATCTTATGCATGCTGAAATCAACAGTGGTTTCTTCAATGTTCGGTTCTGAGAATCCAAGCTTTGTTTAAATTATTTATTTGATTTTCCTTTCCCTTACTTCCATATTGGTTGATTTTTGTTACATTCAGCTACAGTCACCTCTAAACACAGTTTTTCTCTCTTCTGCCTCCATCTTGTTGCCAGCATGTGGTTTGAAAAGGGCAAAGCTGTTACTATTAGGGTGATTCAGAAACACATCCAGTGTACTTTCTGAAGGATGGTAGAATCTTTGGATCAACAATCTGGGAACATTTGTCAGTACGTGTTGAGAATTGTGTTCACAGATTACAGGATCCTTTTGCTGCTGGATGTAGTATTTATCTGACTCCAAATAGGGCTATCAACATGCAGCAGCTAGCAGAGAAATCAGGCTTATGGTATTCTCTGCTTTCTAATAAATAACCTTGTATATTCAAAAATATTTAGTTTGCTTTCCTTCGTTTGCTCTGCTGTTTCCCCCAAGGTCCTATTCTGGATATGCATGGAAGAAATTGTAGAGTGAAGAAGGAAAATTTAATAGGTTACTGTTACTTTGTTTGCTTTGGGAATGTATCCCAGTCCCTGTCACCAAGCTCCGTAGTGATTCCTCGTTGCTCTTGGCCACCTACAATGTCAAAAATCAGAGAGCTGATAGTGAGCCTCTGTCGCAGTTTGACCCTGGCCAAATGCCAGGTCCCCCCAGATTTACACACCCACACCAGGGCTCCTGAGTTGAGATGAGGAAACCCGGGAGAAGACGCACTCAAATGGACAAAACAGGACTGAACTTGAAAAAGTTACAAAAAGTGATTTATTGACTAACAGAGTCAGAGGAGTAAATGAGAAATAAAATAAACCCTTCAAAGCCACCGTTTCTCTGCTCACCCCCCTCCCTCCTTCCCAGCAGCTGCACAAGGGAGCAAGGCATAGGGGGGTTAGGTCAGTTCATTACCCAGATCTTCTTCCCCTGCCTGGGGAGAGGCTCTTTTCCTCTGCGTAGCCATGGGTCTCACTGTCGGCAGCCTGCCCGACACTGCTGCAGTGACGCTGGTCCCTACACAGGCAAACAGTCTCCCCAAAACTGCTACGGCGTGGGGTCCATCTTCCACGGGGTACAGACCTCCGAGCACCCACCCACTCCAGTGTGGGGCACTCAGTTCAGTCTCAGGGTGCAAGTCAAGGCCTGTTTCTCCACTAGGACTCCCTCTGGACCATGGCCTCCCTCAGGGCATCCACTCGCTTCGGTGTGGGCATGGGTGAGTGGATCTCAGCATTTCCCGTGGGCCCCCATGGGCTGCAGGGGCACCCCCTGCTTCACCATGGGCCTCACCACGGCCTGCAGAGGCTGCAGAGCTCCGGTGCCTGGAGCTCCCCCTCCCCCTCTTTCTCCACTGACCTTGGTCTCTCCATGTTGTTTTCCCTCACATACTCTCACCTACTCCTCCTCCTCTGGCTAAGGAAAAGTGCGTGCACCCATTGTTTTGATTTCTTCTTAAATATGTTTTCACAGAGGCGTAACCAACATCCCTAATTGACCCAGCCTTGGCCAGCAGCATGTCCATCACCTCAGAGCTGGACATGGTGAAGGCTTCGAGAAGCTTCACAGAGGAGCCATCTTTGTGGCCCCCCCCACTAGAAAAAACTGGGCCAAGCTAAACCAGCACAGCCTCATAAACAGGATGCAAAAGAAAGTCCCATCAAAAACACCATTAATTCTAGTTTGCATGTTGTCCTATTAAGTTCAAAAGGGAGGATTTGCAGAATCATCCTCCTTGACTTCCCCCCTGCCAATTCTTCAGACTTATTACCTTTTTTGTGCATCAGCCAAAATCTGTGCATCTTCTTTTCACTTTGTGTGATACCCGCTGTGACACAAGCTCTTCAGATAGTTCATCTCAAGGCATTAGTGAAGCATTTGAAAATGAACAGAAAATGACATTGTGTCATTTAAATGACAATGTCATTCTAAATGACATTGTGTCATTCAAAACCTAGAATCCCTAGTTCTGAAAAGGATCAGAGTGGATGTCTGAAAGCAAGACAGAGAAGGTATTTGGAGTAGTAGACTAGGATGCAGGAGAAAGAAGCTAATCTCTAACCTCTCTGACCTCCCTATCTGTTTCTGGACAGTTGGTTTAAAACCAGGTGCACCAAAGTCTTTCAGTGCCTGCATTGTATTCACATCAATGAAGATCTTGATGCTTTAATGGGGCAAATTCCTGCCCTGACTCAGGTCTGTGGTCTATCCGGACCCGGCTTCCTTCCTTCCACCTGTTGTCTGGGCATGTAGAGGTGATGTGTACAAAACCAAGACAGGTTGTTGTTCTGTACAGTGGCTAATGGAGTAATTACAACAGGTGTTACTCTAACATAAACCTCGATCCTCTCAGTTGAGTTGGCAGATATTTCTCAGTAAATGTTGCTACTCTAGACTGGTGTGAAGAGTAGGGAGAATAACTGGGTGCACCTGTTACAAAAAGAGATCAAATTATCTCCATGTGAGATTATAATTGCTTTTCACTCCATGGATCACACACAAAAGTTGAGGTCATTTCTGCCCAGCTATTTGCCAAGTTACTATTTAACTTTTCAGTGTTTACTTTGAAATAACAGGCTTTGTTTTCATGAGAAAAAAGTCTCACAGCCCCTTATTTCCTCCTTTTACTATGTATTTGCTTGTAGCGGAAAAAGCATCAGGAAAGGAAGCTGTTCTGGATTGGCTGGTTACACAAAGTCCTCCAGCAGAGATCAGGGAGTTCAGGGTGGAACAGGGCTATGTATGTGGAATAGACTTAGCTGTTTCAAAGACTGAAAAGCTGCTGTAGTGGGAGGCCAAATGCAGTGACTTAATATGGAACCTGAAGCAGTAAGGAGCAGGCTGTCAGCTTGAGCAAACCTGTGGCAAGTTCTGGCAAACTTACTGGAGCTAGTTTATGGAAAGCTCTCTCTGAAATCACAAGGCAATAGATGAAATTAACAGGCTGAAGAGGAGACCCTGTAAGTATCATAATCTTTACCATGATAGTGATATATTATATGACTATCTCAACCAATAGCCCAGACAGGCTCTTTATCTTTGAATATCATCTTTGTTTTGCTGGGTTGTTAAGGGAGGCAAAAATTGACATTGAGGCTTTATGAACTCATTGAACATTTCTGTTTTCCCTTGCACAGATGAAATCATGCAGCAGGAGATACGGCCGCTGGTAGCCGTGGATATAATTGAGCAGCTCCACAGGCAATTTGCCATCTTGTCAGGTAAGAAGTTGCTGGTAATCACACTCCAGGATTCTCTTGGAAACATACTGAAATGTGTCATGCTGACTGACACCCTTCAGCCCTGTACAGCAGCTGCAATAATATTTTCATATTGCTCATGAAATGCTGCTACAATAAGATATTCACCGTGTATGGAACGGATAAAGGCCAAGTTGCTGTACTTGTTTTTCTTAAGGCAAGTTAATTTTCCTTGTTCTCCACAGGAGGAACATATTTAGAGGGTAAGAAATTAAACAAAACCTTCAGTGCATATCTTTGCACAATGTCCAAGCATCTTGTTTGTGGGAAAGATTTTAGTCTATCAGAGATCTTTTCATGACCTCCCCCTTCTTCCTCATTTGCCTTTGTTTTAGAAATGATTCATTGCTAAATTGTAAGGTTCTAATCTTTAAAAGATATGATTATTACATATTCCTTTGTTTGCCTGAAGTTTGCAATCACAGAAAGTGACGCAGTTCCTTCCCCAAAGAAAGAGCTGATACTGAAATATTTGGCAAATTATTTAATACATTATTTTGGATACTGTAGATGATAAATCTTATCTGGGTCCTCAAACAGCATCTGCTATTGACTGCATGGCCTTTGGCCACTCCTTTTGTCTCTATTTCTGCCTGTTCTGCAAAGAAGAGAATTCAGAACTTGCTCATCATCTTCCCCATACAAACAGTGAAGTATCATGAATTTGCACAAATGCTGAAATTATAAGAAGGTCCTCTTGCACAGCCTCTCTTGGTGGACAGGAACACTGGGTATAGAGTGCAGAGAGTGCACCAACTCAGCTCTGAATACAGTCAGCTCAGCAGGCCCAATCCTTGCTGCATCTTTACATTTTTAAATACATTCCAAGTTGTCAAAAGAAATCCAAAACTAATTTACATGGAATTCCTTGTGAGGCTCTGATTATTAAAACTCGATTTTGGAAACTTCCAAGTAGCTTTCCTCAAAGCTCAATAACTAAAGGGTTTGCATTAGGCAGAGGATATTAACTGAGCAGAGGTGGAACCAACTGCCTTCTCATCTGCAGTAAAGCATCTCAGGGCTTCACCTTCCCAGAATTCCTAAAGAACACAGCCCTCTGGGCAGGACAGTGTCTGTAACTGCATTAAATCACTCAAACCTTTTTAAGCCCATTGTTGTGCTCAGTGCAGGGTGAGTAGGAATTGTTGAGAATTGAATGCCTCATACACAATTGCCTACCCAGTAAAATGTGGAGGATTGCTATTTTTGAACCCCATTACTTTACAACATTTGGGACTAATAACAAAAGCTGAATACGGCATGTAATGAGCAACTTATGGAAAGTGGTTTACTAAACAGGAAGAAAAACCCATTTCCAGTTCCAGCTAGAACATTAAACATGGAATAAAAATGTCAGGGGTAGACATAAAAAACGAATTTTCATATTTCTTTATGGACTGATAATTTCAGCAGTGCCTGCATTCTCACTGCTATTTTAGCAAATTCAACTCTTCACATTTATCTAATTCTTTTATTCTTGGGAGTGATGAGAAAGGTGTTTAAATAAGGCTATTTAAATGTGAGCTGCTTAAAGACTTGGAAAATAACTCTTCATAGAAGGGAAGGCTGAGGGGCTTATTTGTTAGGAATCAGTAAATAACTGGTTCATCAACAAAGAATTACTAATAACAAATACCAAAGGTGAGTGAGAAGGTGTCTTTCATGCCCCCATCTACATAAATAACAATTCCCATTTTAAGACTTTTCAAGCTTATCTAAAATCTCCTCAGTACAGTCCATAAATTGTAACCTGATATAAACCAGAGCAGTATAGTTCATAGTTTCTAAGTTGATTTCAGTCTGAGGTTTACAGCTGAATTTGGAAACCTGAGTGCCTCCTTTCCAAAATCCCCATGGCAGCGTGTGAAGAAGATCAGGAACATAAAATCACATACTTAAAAGTCCCTTTGTCTGAGTGTCCTCTTCTGTTGGTGACCACTGGTGAGGCATAGCTAAAACATAGCAGGAATCTCCCTTACTCTCCCTTTATTGTCTCCTGCAAAGAGAGATTTAGGTGCAAGCCAGAAGTTACTATACTTTTCAAAAATGCATTTCACTAACTAATGTAACTTACTTTTTCCTTTAGCAGATTGTTTTTTTTCATGCAATGAAAACAAAACTGGGCACTCTTCTGCCTCATTTCACTTATTAAAGTAATTCACACATAAATGACCTCATTTGATTTCGGTGTTTTTATTCCAGATGGCTCTGTAGCTTTTCCTCAAAGCATGCTGCTTTGCTGCTTTTCATTAGGTATGAGCAACCACAAGTATTTTGGTGCTTCAGTGCTTGCCTACATGGTGGCTGAAAATTTGATACTAAGCCTATTTCCTGGTTTTCCATATTGAAACATTGCAGCTCACTAGCCCCTGCCTGGAAAAAAAATCCCTTCTATTCTTTGGTCTTAGCATCATGGGCAGTAAAAAGCAATTCCAACATTCTTGTAGAGTGTTATGGGCATAAATTGTGTTTCTCTGAACAGCTTCATACCAGTGGTATATGCTGATTTATACTACATGAGGTTATTTCTTCCAGTCTGAAGGCCGCAGCCCCCAGAGCACAGCCAGTCCTCTCTTCCATGCCCGTGCAGAGCTCAGGGGATGTAGCACTGAGTCTGGTTTGTGTTACTCCACAGCCTTAGCTTTGTCAAGCTCTCCTGTTCAGTCCTGTGAACCCCAAATCCATTTGTCCAGTGACAATGAAAGTAAGTGGTTGACTGTTGCAAACGTAGTCATAAATGAGTATTTCTTTGGTTAATACCACCTTTTTAGTAACAGCTGGCAGCTGAGACCAATGTGGTGAACCCACAGTATTCCCTTGCAGTAAAGCAGAAAAGAAAGAGGAAAATGATTGAATCAAATGCTTTTTGTTTTCTCTGGACATGAGTCATCAGAAACACTTTTCTCCACTATTGCTGTGTGCAAACTTCTTAAGAGGATCTGACTGTCTTCGTGGTTTCCAAGCAGATGGTAGGAATCACATAACAAGTCTAATGAGTTTGGTGTTTGATTGTGTCAGGGTCTAGTTATAATGAATGTATTAGCTGCTAACAGCCTCCTGTTTGTCCTGGTCCTCCACCTCCCAGACAAACCAAGACCTTACTCCATGCCAAGAACAGGGAAACTCTCCAATGCTTTCCCTGGTCCACTGAGGTCATGGAAAAGGCTGCAATGTAGTGTGGCAATGTCCTCAATCATGTAATTTTACTTTGGTCATCTCTTTTGCCATGTACTGATTTAGCCCTGCTTAGCTTGTGGGATCTGGTAGGAGTACTGGTTCTTGTGGTCAAATTGTAGTTTTGATACCGCTACTGCCTCTTTCCTGTCCCTGAAAACTGAGCTCCCAGTTATGGAACTACAGCTGTGACAACACAGGAGTGCTCAGCTAGGTTTGTGTGTTTCCTGTAGCTGTTAAGGGAACTAGATCACAAAGTTGAGTAGTACTGAAAACCTGATTATTCTAACACTCCAGTTTTCACCCAGGAATAAAGAACCACTAGTAAAATACTGTTTCTGTCCTGCTGACAGACTAATAAACTGCTGTACCAATCTGCTCTTGGAACTATTACTATTCCCCCCTGCCCCCCGCCTTTTTTTTATCTGCAGCTTCACAACCTGTTCTTATCTGTAATTACTCTGTCAAAGAGCCCAATCTGCCATTTGCAGCAATAACGGATCATGTTACTAAATCACGACTGTATTAGACAGACTGTCACGAAGTGTATTAGCAGAGAGAATAATTTTCTTTGTGTTCTGCTCCTGTTAACAGTCTTCAGTGGATGGGAGAGCATATCTGAAAATGGTAACTGGCTCAGAAGCCAGTTTATTTAATTTGCAAAGCCTGGAGGGTATTTGGCCATCTGCTTCCTGTTTAAACTGAGCCTTTTAGAAAACCTGGCCTGACCTTGCCGAAAGGACGGTTTGGATCTTTTATAAAAATTGAGACCCAGGAAGCATCATTTAATGAGAAATGCATCACTCGCAACCCTTAATCAGCATGGAAAACTGAAACAGCAGAGCATGGAAAAAGCAAGACCTGACCAAAGCAGTGAAACTTCAGTCAAGATATCATTCGACTTTTTGGCCGTCTGACCCAGGAGATGAGCTGTAGTCAGGGCTGGGCTGTCATGACTCAGGGAGCTCTCTGCATGTGGGCAGGCCCAAGCAGTTAAGCCTGCACGTGTCAGCAACATTTGAGAGAACACTTTCCAATACTAACCGATGAGCTAGTGTCTGTGGCAGGCTGGGGAGGTGAGCTCTGGAAACTTGCACGCTAACTTTTGGAACTTCTCCTGACCATAGCTCCTTTGTTGGGCTGGTGGTTTTTTATTAGTTTTGTTTTGTTTTATTTCCCAAGGGAGTCAGCATATTTAATGATCTCCAGTTAGAAGAGCTGCTGGCTGTGGAATAGGTCTTTAGTGTAACCCTTGTTTGCCTAAACCATTGACATATTTTGTGCCTATGTGGGAGGCATAGGTGGGCTAGAAACTGAGGAGTGGGAGATTTGCTAAGATCCCCATTGTGTTCAGGGCCTTGGCCTGCAGTTGTGATTGTTTTGTCTTTTTGCATCAGTCATACCAACATGCAGCTTCAGTTATGAGTGCTCTCAGAATTCAGCACTCACACCTCATTTGTCAATCACACCCTTTACACTGCAAAGCAAAATTAAATTTTCTCAGCTGCCATAACCTTTTGTCCCCCCACATATATTCCTTCCCCAAATACTTCAGCTGTTTTGTTTCCACAGCTGAATTCTGGCCCCATTTTCACTGCAACAGCTATCCAGGCTGCATTGGCTGCTGGAAAATCTGTCTAATAGGAGCAGCTATGAATGCTGCTTTGTGTCCTGGGACTTTAGGGATTGGCACACATAAGAGTGAGCAACGGTCCCATTACCATGCCTTGTACTACCGTGATACAGCTTATGTGCTATGTCTCCTAATTTATGTTTCTTCCACATTCACTTTGACTTCTGACCTATCACCCAGGTTCTTCCTTTCCCTTTGCCCTTGGGCCACAAGTGAAGACAAAAAGTTGAGCAAAAATAAGGAGTGTGCCCAGGAAGAGGAGGAAAGAAAGAAGTGCTGCCATTTTCATTCTGAGCAGCAAACCAGGCAGAAGGTCAAGTTGACTGTAATATTTTCCTTGTAAGTCTTGCCTTTTTCCAGGCAGTTCAGCCCTCTGCTCTTCTAAATCCTGTTGTTTGCATCAGGTCTGCATAGGAGATGGCAGACAAAATCTGGTTGAGTTTCCTCTGCAGGCAAAACTCTGTGGCTACTTATGATAGAGCAGCCTGGGGTCTGACTGAGGAGTAGTGACCCAACCATGGGAAGCTGCCTGTGGGATACCCTGGCAGAGTCGGAGTGAGCCTTGTGTTCAGCTGCAGGATAGACTGAACCTTTCCTGCTGCCAGCTGAACCTCCAGCTTTGTGGCTGCTGCTTGCAGCGGCCACTGCCACCAGCTGCTGATTCCCTGGCCAGACCAGCATTTGGAATTGCCAGGAGGTACTGGAGGTGGCTGTGTTGCTTGGAGAGTGCTGCAGGGTGGCATCTAATGGTGTCTGGAAGAGCTGCAAGTCAGAGAGACAGAGGCCAGCATGGAAACAGCTGCCAGGCATGGCCACGCTCCTGACATCTATTTTTCAGTGTGTCTTTGTTTTTCTTGCTCCTGACTGCACTAAACTCAAGGTTTTGTTTGCCTCTCCCTTGGGGCGCATTATCTCAGTTCATGCATCATGTGGTTCTGGCATCTCTCTGAGCTCCTGTGCTCCTGGCAAAGCTCCTTGGGCCCCCTTACCCTGCTGCACAAGCACTGCTGAATAGCACAGAGCACTTCAGGCAGCTGTAAGGTAGCCCCTCCACCTCTCTGCTCTGCTCATTGGTTCACTCTCTTCAGCGCTTCTGTGTCCCTCTTCCTGCCCTCACTTTGTAGATAAAGTGGATTTTTTTGTTTTTTGTGGTTTTTTGGTGGTTTTTTTCTTTTTTTTTTTTTTTGTGTGTTTTTGGTTTTTTATTTTTTTTTCTCTTGAGGACTGTTTTTTTCTTTTGGCCTTCTGTGGAGCTGCTGGAGCTTTTTCTGTCCCTATCTGCCTTACTTATGATGGATTGTAAACTCTCCTATTTGGCAGTTGGACTCTTCTCACAAGTGATGCCCAGGAGCGTAGGGATTATGCACAGTCCCAGCATGCACAAGGATGTTATATAGAGAGTCCTCAGGGCCAAATTCCATGTGCTCAGTCCTTATGGCTGTAGAACCAACTGAAGACTGTCCCTATTGGCTTTTAGTTTGTGCCGTCTTTCCTTCCAAGGTTTTGAGTAATATCCAGCTGAAGTATTTCAAGGACTGGAAGAAATCTTGTGGCGACTCCCTAGAAAGCAAGATTGATGGCCCAGAAAAAAAGAGCTGCAGCTTGTCAATTCACATTCTGCAGAAATTTGCATACTGCAGCAATTCTTGGTTTAGTGTCAGGGGAAAATGGCATTAACATTTAGATGTATGGAATTGCTCTCTCATACAGAGGAGAGTTTTCCAGACACCCTTGGTAATTAAGGAGCTTCCCTTATATCCTGTAACATACACTCTTGTTATCTTGCTAGATATAGGGATAAATGGAGATAGATAATTTTCCTTTGTAACTCAACTACTGCTCAAGTTCAGATATGGGCAGAAAAAACCCATTTGTAAGATACTTGTGCTATTACTTGTCAGTCAACACTTCAGACATTCCTGCCCTCTTCTAATCATAGTACTTAACAATTTCTGAGTACCAAACTCCCTCAAACTTCCCTAATATCCTGGTGTGGCAGGAACTGAGGTTTCCTTGTTTGTTTCCCTGTCTGAAGTACAACTGTGCCGAATCATCTGAGCATTCTGGTTTGGTTGCAGCAGCAATTGTTGCCTTCTTGGTGGAGAATGAGATGGAGACAGGAGCTGATAAGGGCCTGTGACTTAGTCAGAGGCAGGAGCTGCTGACTCTTAGTTGAATGTTCAGTCTGAGGCTGCTCCTAACTGTCCTAGATTTGTTGCCAGTGGTGAAAGGAAGAAGTCAATGTTCAGTCTGCTTACATTCATTCTTTGGATGGTTTTTTATAGGAGAAGATCCCATGACAAAAATACACACCCACACACGTAAAGCGCATCATCAGCCTGCCTCAGCCAGCTCAGGGAGGAGGCCAGGGGAAGAAGAGCACATGTGTGAATGGATGCAAGAGAAAGATAAAAGGGATACAAAGAGATCCTGGTCAGCAGGAACATTAGAAGTACCATTTAAAACTTGCATTTAAACAAATCCTGAATATAATTGCAGCTAAACTATCAGCACATAGTGCTGAAGAGGAGATCCGGGGGAGTCTTTATCTTATCCTCCAGTGGCAAATATTGCTGCTTTAAACCAAAATATTCCAGTTTACTACATCTCCCTCATTTAAAGTATCTTCACATACTTGCATGTGAATGGGAAAGCTTGGTGCCCAGAAACCATGCGAATATTCACAAGATACCAGGTATGAAATACCTTGGCATGCACTGAGCTTTGCACAGAGACAGCAGACAAATTTACTATTAGATTTTCCTGGCTGTTACTGTTTGTGTCCAGGAGATGTCACTGACAATCTGTAACAAACCAGCCTAACTGGGTACCTGCTGGTTGGAGTTCCTGGTCTAGGGTGCGGCAGTCTGGGGAAAGACTGACGGAATTTGCGTGACAGCATATTCTCCATCACTGCTGAGTGCAGACAGTGCAGCTGGAGATCCAGCTGCCATGCCTCAGCATTTGGCATCACCCCAAGGCCAGTGGGGAGCTCAGTGTGGAGGCCATGGCTGTGCTCAGCGTTTGAAATCCAATTCTGTTCAGTGTGAATGATGGCTTTCTTCCTTTTCCTCTCGGCTGAGAGACTTTTGTGTCTCTCTAGACCTATTTTCTCCCTAGCAAGGTGAGTTTAGTGAATGATCTAACACAACGGAGTCATTTCCTGATGCAATCAAAGCAATAATCAACCTTCAGAAAGGAAAATAGGGGCTAAAGGTAGTGTGCTGATATCGTGTCACCAGATGTCAAGAAGCAAAAGGGTTTCCTTGTTCAAAATTCCAATTTTCTAGAGCTCTGGATCTGAGCTTGTGCAAACATTGTATTCCTCAGCATTCCAGTTCCCCATGGCTAGACAGCACAGAAGGGACCTTAAACAATCCAGCTGAGGCTGGGAGGACAGGGCAGAGGCAGGATCAGGACTAGCAAGGGACTGTCCACTCTACTCAAAAATAGCCAGGAATTACTGGAGCACCTCCTTGCAATGACCACCAACACAGGAGCAGGAGAAACTAGTTTGTGGCATCAGCAGTGGTTATCAACAGGGAAAGGCGATGGTCTATGGAAGCAGCCTGGAAACGGTTTATTTATGGGGACTTAGAGGGTGCTTTCAAGGAATGAGAACTCATTTTTTTCCCCCACTCCCATGCTCCTAATGGGATATTTTCCTTGAGGAAGGTATTTTACTGTCTCCTTCTCACAGCTTCCCCTTTACTAAAGAGAAGCCCCGAATATGGTTTTTCCTTGGGCAAGAGTCCTCTGTGTATGATAAATTACTCAGAAAACTGCGTGTACTGCAGGACTACACTCCGTATTGGATTATTAGAGAATTCCTGAGTCTGGTACAAAAAATAGGTTTACATAGAAATTGCAAAGAAAGGAGAAAGACTCAGGGAAAAGCATGTATTTAATGCCCTGTCTAAGGAGAGCTAAGCAATAAGATACATATAACAAAAGCTTTGTTTCACTGTGTTCCTTTACGTGCTGCTGTGGCCTCCTCGATCTGCCCTCAGCTCTGAGTCCAAGCAGGTGAGAAAACCCCTTGTAACTTCTGTGTGGTTGGAGCAATGCCCAGATTTATTAGTGGAACCAAGTTAGGATTGGTGCTGCAAGTAAACAGGTTTTGTGCTGTGGACTACAGCAGCTACAGGGCTGGGCATCGTGTCAGGAGAACTGTAATGGCTTCTTGGTTGCCAGGGACTCGGTTCCATGCTTCCTGTATCTCTACTTGAATTTGGATCAGGAAATCCCTCAGAAAGAGCCTCTTCTTAACCTTGTTCCTTAGGACATTCCTGGTTTGATGCAAACAAGCAAGATGAGCAAAATTCCTCCATACTCTGAGCATTTTTTTTCTTAAGGAGAGACCTAAGACTGGATTGGTCCCAGGCTTGTATCATGGGTTATGTGTGTGTAAGCTTGTATGCTCTGTTACTTCATTTCATTTGTTGTCAAGAAGGAATTGGAGAGTGTTTTACCTATACATAGGGAAATACTGTAAAATTATCACAAGAAATTATTTGGAAATGGGAAACAAAGAACGAAAAAAAAGCACTTTATCAGAATTGTGCAGAAGATTAATGAAAAAGCTGAGAATCTCAAAGGCTAGAATCTCAGCTGGAGTAAACTGAGATAATGAAACTACAGTGAGTTATATCAGATGGGAGCTGATGATGATTGCTGGATGTGAGTGCTTTACAAGGAGAAATAGGCCAGTGTTCCCCACTTGAGTATTGACCAGTCTGTCCAAAGGCATAAAATCACCCTCTAAACTTTACAACTTGTCTTTTGCAGGAGGAAGAGGGAAGGATGGGGCACCCATTATAACCTTTCCAGAATTTGCAGGATTCAGTGAGATACCTGATGACGATTTTCTGAATGTGGTCACTTATCTAACCAGCATTCCCAGGTGAGGCTAAGCACAAATGTCTGTTGATTTCCTGGAGAGTTTTGCTTCCCCAATGGCATGCTGATTTTAGTGGTGCTACCAGGACATACTTCTAGTGCCTCTGCATCTCTCCAGTCATTATGAAACTTCCCTATGTACCGGAGGCCCTAGGAACTATTTCTGTCATTTGCATGGGAAAGAAACCTTCACACAGGGCAGGTTGAACTGAATCAGAGCAGGAGTAAATCTGAAGAGCAGCAGCAAAGATGGCAGATCAAAGGGAGCTAAGAGGGGTTGTTTGTGAAAAGTCTCAGGGGCACTGGCTGTAACAAGGGAAGGGCTGCTTTTGGAAGGAGCCAAACTTACATAGGTCCCATGACTGCTTATTCTCTGAGTGCATCTTTCTATGCACCTTTCCCTTTGCTGAGAAAGCAAGTGACGTGTCCCATTGACACCTCATCCTGGCAAGCACCATGTGCTTTCTAATACTTCATTTCTTTGGAGATGGCTCCACATCTAGGATGTTTTCCTTGCGTTTTGCCTTCAACTGTATAAGGATAGGGAAACAAACTGATATCCCCTGCTCTGAGGAAATGTGCTAAGGCATGGCTGCTGAATTACTTTTTGTTTATCTAAGAGAGCTTAATATTTTTTCAGTCTGCTGATCCTGTCTCTAGACCATGGCTGTTTGTGCTAGTGACAAGCAGATGATTTATTATTTCCTGTGGTCTTAGGTACTTAGAGGGGTGGAAAATGTGTCTCCCTCAAGTTTGAGTGAGAAGTTTTATACCTCCACCTACATGCATTCCCCATATTTGTCAAAGTTGTTGCCAAAGAGTTGCCAAAGCAAGCTGAGAGAAACCACATACTGTGAATTTAACAGCTTTATTGTTTCGCTCTGCTCCATGGGACTTTTGTTCTGCCAAGGAAAGCTCTGTTTTGAGTATTTTTTCACTCGCTTCAGGACTGGGAGGACAACCAGCTTCAAGGTACATAAACCAGCAACAGTGGCTGAGAAAACCACAAAACTAATTTTTCAGTTCTTTGTACTTGGTATGCAGGGAGATGATTCCCAGTAATGTTGTCACATATTGGGAAACCAGCATGTTACATTGTCAATATGATGGAAATGCTTTGAGCTTCTTCAGCCTGTTTGAAGCCCAAAAGGGTTCAAAAGAAGTTAGGCAAATTAATGAAGGATTGCTCCATCAATGGCAGCTGGACACAGTGGCTCAGATGCAAATTCAGGTGGAAGAAATTAACTTATTCCTTAATGCTGGGACTTGGGAGAATATACCAAGAGAAATATTGTCCTTCTCATTTTCCTGCTGCTTTTTTCTCAGTAGCCACTATCTACCAACAATGGAGTCAGGATGTTGAGCTAGATGGACCTTTGCTTTGATTCAGTTTCAGTTCTGTGTTTTCTCTTCTCCTGAGGAATCCCAGAGCCATGTGCAAAGAATGATGAATTGAGTTTCAAAACTTTTTAAGTCAGGAGAGCTTTGATGTACCGATTTTACAGATGATGAGATATGTGTGAGTAATATCTCACACCAAAGACAGGCTCACCAAAACTTGTGTTGAGTAAGTGACTGTTCAGTTTGCTTTAAAAGACTTGTTCAAGGTCAGTGACAAGCTGGGGTTTGAAGGTACATTTTCTACATAGCAGCACATTCATTTGACTCTTAGGTTCAATCATAGACCACATTGTAGGGATGTGAGTTTTCCAAGGAATTTTCTAGTCTTTACTGTAGTGCCTTTAGAAAGATTGCCTGCATTTCTTGAGTCACTATTTGAAATTTGCCACTATTTCTGTAGATGGTGAGGGAGAAAGACGTTAATTTAGAAGAAGAACCTGAGCAGCAAGCTTTGTGTGATTTATGACATAATTATATGGAGTTCAATCTCAATAAGGCATAAGTAGTGGACCTGTTTGGGCACAGCAGAGCCCTGTTAATCTGCAGTGGACTGGTCCATGCACACAGTGTCTCCGCCATATACCTCAGCAAGCAGTAAAGGGACTTCATTTGCCAGCACTACTGTCCCAGCTAGTGCTGTGTGTATTATAACACCATTCCTGTGCATGTAGTTTCACTGCTAGTAGTCCACCTTTTACTTTAATTCTCAAGAAAGATGTGAAGGTATCCAACAAAGTGACAAAGAACAGAGAATAGCCTCTAACTCTTCTGGAGTTACAAAGGGCGTGGCCATGAATCAGGTGAGATGAAGTGTAATTTGAAACGCAGTTCATCCTATTTGTCATAGGAAATACTTCCTTCTTCAGAGCTTAGTGAACCAGAGATAGCATCATTTTCCAGGCAAATGTAGAGAGAATATCTGTCTTTTATAGTGTCTGATTTTGCATGTCCTGTACAATACATTTCATGCTGGTTGTGGAGGTAAACTCTGATTGCAGATAACATAATTTAGTGTTAGTAACTTTCTAAGTCTCTCTGGAATGATTCATCTTATGTGCTCATATGACAAAAAAATATGACAGGATTGAAGATCAGCCCAGTGAGACTTTTGTCACCTGATTCATTTTCCCTCTGGTTCAACACCTGCTCATGAGAGTGCTCCACCAAAGGGGTCTGCATACAAACACATCCACAGACACATGGTAGATATGGTGTACGCAGATGCATACCTCTATGCATGCACTCTTACACAAGGTAGCTCCAAAAAGCCCTTTTTTACTTGCTTTATTCCCTGACCAGTATTCCTTTCTCTTTAACTTGACATGGATTAACTACTTTGATAAACAGTTGCCCTTCTCTGCATCCAAAAGAGGTCAGGAAATTCAGCATCTCCTGACCTCCTCTAGTCAGTGTTCAAGGGCTAACCTGAATTTAGAGCTGAGGATGGAACAGTTCTGCTGATTGCAGATATTTCATTCAGGGAAAGGGAACCTCTCTGCCAGACATCTGTAGATCTAGGCAAATGTGCCAGCATTTATTTTGGAAGTAAGCCTGTTGTTTATCTGCTCTTCAGGATTGTCTTCAAATCCTCCTTTTCGGAGAACTGGAGAAACCCCAATGCATTTTCATAATGAGGGTAGAGATATTACAGTACTGACACTGAGAAAACATTGATAGAATATGTGTGTGTGTGTGTGTGTGTGTGTGTTTGTTTTTGAACAAACTTTCTCTGGGTGCACGCCGGACTGGGGGCTCTCAGCTGTACATCCACTTGTGCTGATGATGCCGTCTTGGCCAGGCCCCTTCCCGTGGCTGTTTGCCTGCACCCATCCCTTAGCGCCAAATGACATTCAGACCTTGGTATGGCCTTTCAGCATGCTGATTGAAATAGGATCATTTGCTGATGCTCTCTCCGTTTCCCAGCTAAATTTAGGACCTCAGTCCATCCTATCTAGCTAAAAAGGAAAAAAAAAAAAAAATCCACAAAAAGGCCCTCATCAACAACAAACAAACAATGCCACAAACAAGCAAAACAAAACAAGAAAATCACACACAAGAAAATCCACATCAAAAAGCAAACATGCAAATACCATTGGCATAGTTCAGTGACAAGAACTGATACTATCCTGAACATAATTTGAACATGAAGGCCCCAGGTTGAGACTTTTGAATTTAGTTTTTCACCCTTTCTCTAAAAATCTGCAACACACACAATCTTTTTGCTGTTTTTATCTGAACATTTATCAAGAAATTTTATGCCGTCGAGCTACTGAAGGATATGTATGTGTTTGTATATATCTAAAACTAATGAAGGATATGTGTACATTTGTGTATTTATAAAAGGTAAAACAGATGAATTCTCTGCCCTGTGCTTGAGAGGCACTGCTGCAAACACGTTTTCTGTCCTCTGCAGAGAACTGCATGTTGCACTACTGAAGAGGAAAGGTCATGTATTGTCATTGAATTTTGTAATCCTGAGAGGGATGCTGTAAAAATATTGAATTGGGAAATTCAGTGAGTTTTCCTGTTAGCAGTATGAACTATGAGGAATATTCGCATGGCATCCCAGTTTTGCACAATACTTTGGCTTTCAGTTTTTAGTCCTGCAGAGTTGCAGCAAGAGCTCAGAGTTGTTATTGTGTTGATGGTCTTCAGCAGATTATTGTCATGAGTTTGTACAAAATGACCAATGGAAAAAATATTCCTGGGCTGGCCCTTGTATGTACAGTGGAGCAGGGATCAAGGAGATACTTTAAACAATTTTTTTTTTCTTAATCTGTGATTAGCTCTTTGATTGTAGTATGTCCTCTGATTATGACATTTATACTCTTCCTACCTGTTTCTGGTTTGTCCTGAGAAGACTGAGCCATCCTGCTCTAATGAAGTTTTTGGACACTTCTCGGTGTGTACTTATCTTCTCCAATGCTGAGTGCTCTTGGAAGGCAGAGAGTAGATCTGTCCCACTGAAACCTTGCACTCCAGGGTGGGATTTTTGAGAGGGTAAGAGAAGATGGGGTATTTATGAGGTCTGCCTAGGTGGAATGGAACACCAAATCAGTACCTCCTAGATCCTCCTTGAAACGCGCTGAGAAGGAACAGGAACTGTTATTCTAGCCAATATGTTAAAAAGGATAGTTTTGAATGACTTGCAACCCCAGAACAAGTTTGTGATTGGCAAAATAGAGCTCTTCAATTTCTGCTTTGCCTACCAGAATTCCTGAGGCTTTGTGTACACGGGTCAGGGGATACTGATGCCCTGGAGCTCAGTGCCCCTGTCAGGTGTCAGCATACTTGGAGAATGCAGACTGCAGGGGGGTGTCTAAAAGCTTGAATTACTTTGCAGAGAAAAAAAGATTTGGGGGTTTTCTTCAAAAAAAGCACAGTGCAATTTGTGATCCTGAACTATTCATGTCACCTAGACTGGCAGCAGAGTAGCACAGCAGCTGAGAGATTCAGCAGATAAAATATTCATGTTTTGTGTAAGCTGCTAGCCTTATGCTGGAAAAAGAAAATTTACTGGCTTTCCTTTTCATTTGCATTTCTGCCAAATATTCATTCTTTCCACTGTACGTTGTGTTTTCATAATGGGCTCTGAGCGTGGTGTGACGGAGGCTGTGTTTTGCTGCAGTTCTCTGCCTTGGAACGGGAGTCTCTCCCTGTAACCCAGCACACCTATTTCATCTGTTTTGCAGTCTGGAGGCTGCCAGCATCGGATTCATCATCATCATAGACAGACGACGGGACAAATGGAGCGCGGTCAAAGCATCCCTGACACGAATAGCAGTAAGTGCTTGCTTTTGCTATTTATCTTCTAGAAATTAAAATTATCTACTGAGCCTTCAGCACACAATACAGCCTCCTGTGCTCATTTTAAGCTCCCATTTTCTGGCTGTGGATGCAGATTCTCCCTGCCCTGCAGCTTGTAAGTGTTAAATAAGAGAGGGAGGAAGCTGCAGAAACAAATTACAGTCTTGTTTGCTGCTGAATTAGCACAAATTCCTTATTTTCTGGATTGACTGCAATATAAATTCTAGTAATTTGAAGTTGGTTCCTAGAGGAGTATGAGATACCCCTTCTGCTCCCTGAGGAGGGATAACATGGCCTGCTTATGAAAGAAATAGATCCCAAGGGATTTGTGTTTGCATGGTAGTAAGTGATCTCTGTCAGAAACCCTTAATAGCTTACTATATCTCATTTGCAAAAGTCAGAGCTGGGCACTGATTTTCAGTGCTAAGAAAAGCAGCTGTTTTAATACATCTCTTACTAGGAACATTTACTGTGTGAGGACCAAGCACTTAGACACAGAGGTGTAGGATGGAGGGATGACAAAAGGCAACTTTAAGTTCTTTCAAGGTATTTAGTCAGAAATGTCTTTCATTCTCAGGGTCTTTTGCTGCTCTCTTCAAGAAATTGTTCCTTTTTTATGCTTGATGAGCTCAGAGGGGTGTGAGAGATGTAGGCTGGATGTTGCAGGCAGGGCCATGTCTGATGAATGTGTTGAGTGCCTGTGTGTGTGTAAAAATATGTGAGGTTAAAAGGATTCAAAACCCTTTGCAGAGTGAATAGGTAGGTCAGCCTGGGGAATCCATCTGTACCACCAGCTTCCTTCACCAGCTCCAACGTGGGCAGCCGGCTTGGCCCTCTAGTGGCTGCAGCCTAAAAAATGGGAAAACCTCTGGTTGGTGGTGCAAATGGGGCTTCGTGGGGTTCAGATCTGAGGAGGGAGGCACTTGTCAGGAACTTTGGAGCTCTGTGAAAAATCTGTACCAGAAAAAAATGTGTGGCTGGGCAGTAAAATCCATGGGCCAGTCTTGCTTTGAAGATAGTGACAACGAGCATATGCTGAATGGACCAGCTGATACAACAAGCAGCTGGATTGACCAAGATCCAGTAAATCCTGCTTACTTTGCCCTGGTGAGGAAGCACTTGGCTGAAAATTCACTTGTAAGGCAGAATTTTGCCTTCTAAGAATTCTATATTTCTTGCAGGGAGCATTTCCAGGAAACCTGCAGCTGGTGTTTGTCCTGAGACCCTCCCGCTTTATCCAAAGGGCAATCGCTGACATTGGCATTAAACTCTATCGAGATGACTTTAAAATGAAGGTACCGGTAAGCATGCAGTTTTTGTCCATGCATTTTCTCTGTCTCCATATCTGCAGTTCTGGGCTGTCAGCAACTTCCCATAACCCAGGACTGCAAGTGGCAACTGGGGCCTTTCATCCGGGTCTGTGTGGTGATACCAAAGAGTTAATTAGCAGTGGATGGTTCACAGTATTTAATGGACATATTCCCATGCCCAGTCTAGGTACAAGATGTGGCTCAGTTTTTAAGTATTGACATTTTAACTCAGTGGAGATGTTCCCCTCATGTAGGCAGAGGTAGATCTCACTCCAGTGACAAATATAAGTATTCAGGACTCCAGAAAAGTGAAAGCCTAGGGCTGAATTCTGCACTATTTGATGGGTTATCTATGGGAGTGCTGACTGTCCCTGTAACATTGGTTATTCTGAATGTCTCTTATGATTCCCATGCCCTCAAGATTCAGAGTTTGTTTTTTTCTTTTATATGCACTTGGCATATTCTGTAGGTTGATGAGACTGTGATTTGAAGAATGTTATCAATCCTGAAAGAGTTTAAGTTTGAGATTATTCTATGAGAAGTCTTTTAGGAGTTGTTTGTAGCTGCATGTTTGCATGTGGTGTCAAAATTTTTTAAGCTTTATTAAAAAAACCCTTGAATTATGATTATTGATGATATTTCATCCTAGGTCAGACTCATACTGTGTTCCACAGTGACTTTACTGGAGGGATTTGAAATGACTGGTTTGGATTTTGCTTGTGAGTTCATATTGTTTTGCCAAACACTTCTGTCTCTCCTCCAGCAAATTCTAGCTCTGCCAATACTCAAGTTTAAAGTTCAGGTGTTTAAAACACTCTCTGCTTCTCTTGAAGTGAGAGACAGCAGCCTGTTTATTACAGTGCATACAGAAAAGGAACCATGAATATATATTTGGTTACTGTGGTTAAATTGTAACATTTACTGTCATTTGGTAAGGATGGCTTTTTGGTAAAATGCAAAATTGATGAAAAAAATTATGTTTGAAAACAAACGAAAGTATTTTATAGTACTTTAAAAAATGGACATATCTATATTTAATATGCCACGATCTGTTACTATAGCAACCCTTGTACAAGTGACTGCAGCCTATAAAGGGACAACTACATCAAGGACTAGCATTTTCCAACAATTCAGCATTTCCTATACTTTTAGCAATTTTTTTGACATCAGAGTTGCATTTTAAAACTTGGAAAGGATCAAAGTTGGAAGGGAGGTTAATTCTAGGCAGGGGTCAAGCACTGCATTAAGTATGAAATGGTAACTTATCTTTCTTACAGGTGGGAAAATCAAGATATCAGTTTAGTTTGGGGTCATCTTGGCTATTTTGAGCCATCCTGGGTATGTCCACAGAGGTCTTAGAGAGCAGCCTTACAAAAACTAAGAGCATGACATGCTTGCTGGATCTGCCTGCCTCCTGCCCAGATATCTGTAGACAGCCTGTCGGATTTATATACAGGCTGCCCACGTATGCCTGATGCTATTCTAAGTTTCTTAGGGTTTACTACAGGTGTTGAATGTTCCTGGGATCTGTCATGCTCTCTGGAGTGGCTTTTCTCCTGTGTTGCAGCCCATCCTAAAAATACCATCTGAGCATGCCCCCGTGTACCCCAATTGCAGAGTGGGGAAGTTACTGAGAATGATGTCTGTTTGTCCTCCTTGAAAACAGCATCCTAAATGCCAAGCATGAGAACAGGACCAGAGAGTTCTTGTCCCATTGGAGATGTCCTTACTCAAGGAATTAGGGATCAGTACCTATCTTCAATATTGCCATGATATTTTAAATTGTTTGCAGGTTGTGTGTTCATGGCTGTTTGGCACTATGACAACATTAATGTCATAATTGGGCTGTGGATGGATGGCATTCCCTATCACAACTCTGAGTCAGGACCAAGACATGAGCATTCAAAAGGGACTCCAAGAATATTGTGTGCATTTGTTAAGGAAACATTTGTTTAATAGTTTATGTGAGATATCAGACTGTAAATAAGTTCAATAAAATAGATTAATGGGTTAAATCAACACTGGAATGAGTGGAAGCCAAAAGATCAAACAGGAGCTGGAAATAAAGGCTGAAATAACCAACCAGACACATAAAGGAAATGCAGGATTTATATTGCATTGATGTACAGCTGTGGGTAATAAACCTCATAAGGTTATTCTTTATTGGGATAGTATTTGATTCAATATCATTGACTAGACCAAGATATAGAAATATACGAGACACAGCTGGGTTCATCTGAGATTAAAACCTGTGAATTCAAAAGGAACACCCAGAGATGTACCCAAAGAACCTTCCATCACAGGAAGCGAATTAAAACATCTTCAGAGCATACATAAAAGGCTGAACAATCTGTCCATAGCAGGCACTTCCTTGAGCTTTGTATACTGTGACTTCTTTTTTTTTGATGGCCTAACCCATCAAGAAGCAGCCTGCCCACAGCTGCATGTTCCACACTGACCCTTCTTTTCTAAACTGCTGCTCCCTTGCACACTCCAGCTGACTGACTGTGGCTGTCTTCCATCTGGCAAGCAGCATGGGAGATGCTAATGCTCTCTTAGATTGGTTTCTTAGATGGGTGCTGGATTGCTCACAGGCTTTCTCCTGCAGAAATTCCTGCATGGTGAAGACCCTGCCCGGTTGGGTAGCACCATAGCTGGCAATATTAATAGGTTTGCTTTGTGGCTCATGCTGAGCATACCAGGTTAAAGCAAACATAAAATTCTTCCTAAAAGAAAACTCCATGACAATGTTCCTCTGTAGTTTTGTGAGGTTTGAAGTATCAGAAGATTTTGTCAGCAAGATCTCTGATGGGGAAGAGCTACAAAGCAGTTAAGACTTACTTTTTCAAATGTGATTTCCAGTTCAGAATTAGTGCATAGACTTCATGTTCCAGTCTGAGGCCTTTTCAAGATGATGCAGCTTTTTGAGTTTTCTGGCTTTGATCATAACTGAGCAGTGTTTCATAACACATTCAGGGAACAGTTTTTCCTTTAACTTTGGCTGAGATAATCAGCTTTCTTTTCCTCAATTTCTTCACCAACAAGATCTCCTGATTTCTGTGTTTAAAGACAGGGGTCAAGGAGAAGATGAACTGCTGGAAGTGAAAAAGGATAGAGTGATGGCCTACTTGAGAATATTCAGCCTGTACTGGTCCCTGAGGCCATGTGCACCCTCCACTATATTCTTGTGTCCAAGTTAGGTTAAAGTCCGGATGGATGGACAACTACATGTGGATTTAAAAACTAGTTCCGTGTTGGGCTTGGAGGATAATGGTAATGGGTCATACTTTCTACCTGGAAGTGGGCAACAAGTATTGTAGTGATACCTGCTGGGACTTGCCCTGTTTAATGCCTTCATCAGTGACACGGAAGAGGCAACAGGCTGCATTGTCATTAAGTGTGCAGATGGCACTAAACTAGGAGAAGCAGCTGGTATACTCCAGGACAGGGCCACTGGAACAGAAACTCAAGGAATGGGCTGACCAGCATATTGTGTTATATATACAAAAGGCACAAAGCAAAGTCCTGCAACTGCGAAAGACTTTCTTCCCACAAGGATTTTCTTCCTCAAGAAAGAACCCATGTCCTTCCCTTCCAACAACACAACAGTTGTGTTGTTGACAACAGTTCACACCGTAGCCTATCTGGGGAGCATCTCTGCAGAAAAGGACCTGGGAACTTGGTAGACAGCAAGCTGTACATGAGCCAGAGTGTGCGCTGGCAGCAAAGGAAGCCATCATCATCCTGCGTTAACAGGAGCAGTACGAACAGGAGCACAGCCAATAGGTTGAGCCAAGCATTTATGCCCCTTTACTTGGCTCTAATTAAATCACATTGAGAATACCCTGTTCAGTTTTGGTTCCCACATGTCGTGGTACAAGAAAAATACTAATCTGGAGCAAGATCAACAGAGAGCTGAGAAGGTCAGGGCTTGGAGCATGTGCTCTGCAACAAGATGCTGAGGGAACTGGGCTTGTCTAACCTGGAGAAGCGGAGGCTTAGGAGGGTTAATAGGACATGGCAGCAGCTTTCCAGTCCCTCCAAGGAGATTATTAGGAACTCGCAGCCAGCTTGGACATGATGGTAGGAAAAGAAATAGCTGACATAAAGTGAAATAAAGGGCAGTTCTGACTTGATATATCAAAAAACTGTTTCCCCACAAAGACAGTCAAGCAGCAGACCAGACTGCCCAAGGAGGTTGTACAATCTCAATCTTTAGATGTTTTTAGGTCTCAGGTATTAAGCCCTGAGCAACCTGGTTTGATCTCACAGCTGACCCAGCTTTGAGAAAAAAGTCGGATTAGAGATCTGAAGTTCCTGCCATCCTGAATTATTCTAGAAAGACTCTGTAACAAAGATCAGCTTAAAACCTGTTCAGGTTTGTTCTCGAGGCTTTTATTGAAGCACTATTAGCCTAGAAAAGACATCTTCTTGCCTCCATACATCTGCACTCATCTCATTGTCCACAGTGTTTGCCAGTGTACTTACCACGCTCCATTGGAGCCTGCTGACATGTAGAGCCACAAAACCTTTCTTTAAACAGAGTCAAGTAACAAATTTAATGTATTTCTGACATTATTTATTTAAAATTCTTAGTCATTTGGGCTCAGCATTTTGTTCTTCTGTTGCTGAAATCGCGGCATATCTTCTAGCTGTTAGAACAAAAATAAATGTGTGTTATTTGTGTAACCACTTGTGTTGACAAATTTACAGTGGTTGCCAAAAGGTAATGCTGCTTATCTGAAGCTGAACTCAAATCTTGTTTGGCTTTCCTCAAGGAGGTCTAGTGGTAAGGAGGCAATAAAGTAAGAAAATAGATCTAGGTTTGTCTCTCCTTTCTCTTCCATTATAATTTTAAGTGGAATAATGCCAATGAACTCAGTGCCAAAAAAGTTTTAAAACTGAAAGAAAAATCTTATTCTTAATGATTTCATTTCAGCACTTCCCTGGATCAAGTGGTTATTGTTGAGGAAGCTGTTTAGCTTGTCTGTGCCTTCATTTCTATTTAAATAAAAGTTATCTAGAGAATAAATGATTTTATGGAAGTTTGTGTGAACATTATCAATACCACACTTTCACTCTTGATGTGCATGCAAAATGACTCAGCCCAGCAAGGAGTAAGAAGATGTCAAACTAAGATCAGTTCAAGAATGTCCATATACACATTGAGAAGGCAAAATCTAGAGAAAATAAACTGTGGCCATGGCATGAGCAAATACAAAATGAGAACTGATGGCCTGTGGTTGAACTGCAGTGTTCATATATATTAAGGCAAACCCAGATCCTAGGAACAATGGTTGAAAGGCTCATTATTTCTCTCAGTCCAGTGTATTTGGATTCGTTTCAGATCATCATGTTAAATTCTGTCTCTGATCTCCATGGCTACATTGACAAAAGTCAGCTGACGCGGGAGCTGGGAGGAACCCTGGAGTACGGCCACAGCCAGTGGATCCATCACCGAACTGTGAGTGTTGGAGTTGTTCTTACATGTCTGCACCACAATTGTCCAGGTGACCAATGCAGAGCAAACATTAAGCAGTAACTTTCCAGTTACATTACAGCCTATGGATTCTGCTAGGGACGCAGCGAAAGAGGAAATCCATGACTCAAACAGAGAAAGGCAAATTCCTCAAAAGTTTGTAATAGAATTAATAATTGTATATCACTGTATATCTGGCCCAGGGCCTGACTGTGTCATGGTATTCTTACTCAGCAAGGCCTGTGGCCACATTCTCTTGCCTTTTAAATAATTAATGGCATTCATAGGCCTTCAACTGAAGTTGAAAATAGGTTTTAACACTTTATTGACTTTATAAAGGTCAAAAGTGAGGTCGAAAGTCTCACTTTAATGATTAATTATGTCCATGCTTTTAAGAGAATAAAAATACTCAGGGCACTGTATTTTATTTTTCATTGCTACCCTATGTAAACATGCACCGCAGCTGGGTGTTATTTTCTGTAACTGAAGAACAGTTGTTAGTAGGAAGGCAGAAAGTCTTTATTCTGTTGAGGAAACTTGTACAGGTTTGATTTTTTGTTCCCTTTTTGGGCTGGTTAATACATTTCAGTATCTGCTTCAAAACAATTTAAACAATTCCAAATTAGTTATCTATATTTATAGCTGTGTTGACTATAATGAGGTTAGGGTTGAGATGGGTGAACAGACTTACATGTCAAAAGTATCAAAAATATGAAACTGTCCTTGCAGGAAGGGGGCATGTGAAGAAATGAATCATCTGTATGAGCTTTCAAACAGCAAAATGTTTGAAAATATGAAGAGGGGGACTAAAAAGAGGCACAAGAAAGGTTGTATTACTTATTAATGACAGGGGTTTACATAAAGCAATAATATGTAGTTCGGTAAAATATGCAAACAAAATTGAGCCAAGAGTTTAGGGGAGTAGGACTATGTAATCCCCAGAGGTTTTGGTTAAATTTGTTTGAAAAACTTTTACCAAGCACGGAGATTTGAAGAAAATTAAACAACCCACAGATGTAACTTACGTATATGAAACAATTTATTACTCATATACGCAGGAGAGAGTGGGGGCAAGCATGCTGTTAAGTGAAACACTGGTAAGTTCATGGTGCAGTCAGCCAAGGAATATCTGCTGGATAAGAGGTTACCATCAGGGAAGTGTCAGCTTCCATAGCACCTTGAAACAATCAGACTTCAGTCTTGCTGAGCTGTGGTCTTCATGCCCTTTGCTGCTTCTCTCAGTGTTCTCATATCTTGTGCTGCCAGTGCTTTTTGTCTGAAAAACCTTTAAACTGGCTAAATGGCAGTGACACAGCAATCTCCTTGCATCATTCACTGCTTCTGCTCTCCTATCTTGGCTGCCAGGAGCCTATGAACTTCCTTGCCCACAGAGTGCATTTTTGGCTTTCAGTAACTGGCCTTTGGTCGTGGATGGCCCTGTCTGTGTTGCAGTCAGAAGTGTGGCATTTCAGCCAACTCTAATCCAGAAGTTTCAGTGCTGAGAACAGCAGGATACAGCTGCTGAGCACTGAGGCAGAGCATATGTGGGTCTGTACTGCTTATGTTGAAAGCAGGCATGGATTTATGGGGGAAAAGGGAAGAAGGCTGTGACCTGTGCTAGCATTGCTTCATGGAGGGCATGTTTCAGATCACATATGTGGGCTGTAATTTCTCTCTACACCTTTTGAATGATGATCTACCTGCAGTTTGTTTTTCGCTGAGAACACAGTATAATTTCAACTGTCATGGTTGCAAATAACTAATTCCTATCATTGCTGGAGAAGGGAATGCAAAGTGCAACAACTGAGTGTTTGATTGGGTTTAAGAGCATCCCTGGTGCTTTTTGACTGACTCAAACCATTGCGGGGGTTAGATCAAAAAGTGCAAAGCATTAAAGAGCTATACAGAACAACACAGCGCCCCCAAAATTTGGGCATGATCACGAAGAAACATCCCATGCAGTTCCTTGCTACTAGATATCAAGGTTTTAATCACGTCACAGGTCTGAACATTACATTCTGCTCTGAGAAGGTGGCATTTTTTTTTAGCCTTCCTCACTTCCCCATTCTTCATTAAAACCACAGATTTCTGACAAGTTTTGTGTTGGTGCACCCAAGTGATAAACAGCAATATTCCAATGAATTTATGTATTTTAACTGTATTGGTAGTTACTTGTTCTCATATTTGTGTACTAACATGGACAGATGGGAAAAAGTGACTAGAATGCAGCTAGCAGAGATAGGCAAGATGGAGATGCACATTTTCAGAAGTCAGGGAAAAACAGATTACTGCTGAGTGAACAATGGCTGTATAAATATAAATGTAAAAAGACTTTGCCCTATATATTTTAAGAGTGTTCTCAACTTAAATAAAGCCTTAATTAAAATTTTAAATGCAGCAGAATTTTGCAGCAAGCGTGGGCAGAGGTTTTGAAGTTCCAGGCCTGGCTTTGAAGCTGATGTCCTCTGTGGTTTCATTATGTCTGTTGAGCTCTGGGAGTTCCCCTTGGCTCACAGAGGTGACAGTACTTGCAGACCTGTGAAAAGTCATTTGTGACACATGGTTTAATTTGTAACTTTTAGCGCATCCACCCAAAAAAAGGGCAATATGACCAGCTTTACAGGTATGTAATACTTGCAGCACAGTGTGCCTGAAGGACAAATTGCTGTTAAAGGGCTAAGGGTAAATAACCAGTCTGTGACTTCATGCTCTTGCTTTTCCAGGCTATTGAAAACTTTGCAATGACAGTAAAAACAACAGCACAGATGCTACAGACCTTTGGAACAGACTTAGCAGAGACTGAACTTCCCAACGATGTGCAGTGCACGGAGGAGCTTCTCTCCTCACACACTGACCACCACAACAAGCTGAAGGTGATTGTTGACCCATGATGACTCCAGCAGTGTAATATATGAGTTCTGATTTAACAATATTTTCTGCCATCACTTGGCAGTCCATTGTCTGGAAATCATTGAGGACAGAAACCTGGGTTCTGGTTTTCTGGAGGACAGAAAACTCCTGGCTTCAGGAGTTCAATTCCATTCAGCTGTGGAAAAGGACATTTTACAGCTTCAGGAATGATAGAATGGGGAAATGTCACTTCTACTATGTGAGAGGGAGTGATGTGATCACATCTGGAATAACATGGGCTCCTGATGAAGGGTTCATCAGAAAAGATGAACTTACATTGGAACAGAAACAGAGAACGTCTGTGAGGATAGTCAGGAGTAGACAGCATGATCTAAGTAAATGATGACTGTAGTTTCATTTAAAAAAAGTTGTGGCTAGTTTAGCTTTGCAGACTAAGGATCAGAAGTAAATATTACTGCTGTCAATAAATGCCTTAAGTTAAACACAAGATTAAAAGTACTACTTAAAATGTATTAGCACAAGAAAAAGTTCTATGGAAGAAGTGTGCAGCGATGTGGGGGTTCATCAGCTGACAAGTTAATGTTTGAGCCTCATTGTCCTTTTTATTGCTCATCTTTCATGCTGGGAAGACACTTCTGTGGATGACTTCTTATAACTGATGTATTATGGCTCAGCATGTCCCATTGTTGTTTGAGGAAATGCCATTAAGAAGTGCAATGTCTCTGCCCAGTCTCTTAGCTCACAATCTACAACATACATTCAATTGGTGATAGAATAATTTTATTCTGCAAATGGCCTGGTCAGATATGCAATCTGCTCAGAAATTACTCTATTCCTTTTCTCAGAAATAGATCTACTATTCAAAGTGAACAGATTTAGGTCTCTGCATTTTCTAGAAAAACATACCACCTTTGGTAAGCATTTATATTTTGTTTCAAGTATCTTGTACCTATGAAAGAATCCTCCTTTATCAATACTATATTGTCATCTAAGAGATGCGAGTCTTGTTAGAAGTACATATGGTTTGATTTTTGGCTTGTTTTTTTCCCATCAGGATGAGCTGAAACTAGCAGTGAAGCAGGGGGCTACTCTCCTGACATGCATTCGGGAGCCTGTCACCCGAAGTGCCAACAGCAAACTCAGTCCAGATGAACTGGAAAATGTGGCCACAGTGGAAAGGTCAGTGAAACTAGATTTTCTTGTGCAAATTGCTAATTTATTCCTAAGAGATGCAAGTGTAATTTAAATAATTTAAATATGCAGGTTATAAATTACTGCTAATTCACCTACTGAGGATTTTTTTGACAGTTAAGTCAGAGAAGGGAATAGCTTAGAGGAAATTACTTGATTAAAGTGTGTAGGCAAGTTCAAACAAGTCCTGAATTTCTTGGTAATTTTTGGTCAGACCATGAACCACCTGGCTGAAGATTTAACATGGGATTTACCTTCCCCATAACGTGTATGTCCTCCAAACTTCTGTGCCTGGTTAGAAAGTGACACTTGAATCTCCGTGGGAGGAGAGGGTGGTGTGCTTGTGCATGTCTGTGGAAATACTAGGGGAGGAATAGACGAAGATGATACCTAAAACATATTGTGTGTCACAGCTGCAGAGACAGAGAGAGAGAGAACCCGCTTTTCCTTCCTACAATGCTAGTTATACCATAAAGCTTTTAGTCACCATGTAGAAGTTTCTGCCGTGCCATGTGATGCAGTGGAAAGAGAAATGCCATGCTAGGGTTTCAGCGTGTCTGCATTCACTGGGAACAAAGGTGCTAAAAGTAAAGCTGAGCTGATATTTTTCACTGAATACTTTAAAATCCTTTAAACAGTCATCCCAAAGGAATTTGTGAATTCATCTTGAATTCAACGACTAGCTTTGATTAAAAACATGTTTTACAGGGACAGATTGAAAACAGAAATTTCTTTTTGAGAGGAATAGGAGGGAGCTATTGGCATTTGCCTCAATAACTTGATGATTTTAACACTCCCCTACCTGCCCAAAGGGCGCCCATCTATTGAAATACAAGATATTCAGAGAACACTTTCTTTTAATTTTTTCTTCTTGTTTAAAACTGTTCCACTTTGTAATTAATGGATTATTGAGAAACTGTGAGGATGACTCACTAGTCTGGCATCAGGTATTTTACTCAAGATATGACACCTTGATATTAATTTCTTTACAAATAAATGTTTTGTCATTTACACAAAGTAAAACTATGTCCATGGCAGTCATTATGAGCTTTTAATCTATTGTTTTTAATGGACTGGGAAAAATTATTCAGTTCTTGCCTATTTCTGATGGGTGAAGAAAATTAACAAGTTTTAGAGTTCTGCTTTAATCATTCCATAAAATAATAATTGCATCATATTCAATCTGCCTCTGTTGGGGATGAATTACCTTTGAAGCATTGGGTGGAAGCTAGGGAGAGAGAGCTGCCCTTGGCTGCCATCACATGGAACAGCTCTGAGTCCCTCTGCACAGTCTTACAGGACTGTAACTGCCACAGTAGATCCATGTAGTTGTCACTCGTCTGTCACATTCCTGCCTGTCCTACAGCAAATTTCATTCTCTTTTGCTTAAGGGAGCGTTGACACAGAGCCCTCTTACATAAGTGTAGGGCTCCCCACCATCTCCCTGCTCTGCTTTGTGCCATCAATTACTGTAACTTAAAAGAGATGAACTACAGGAAATAAATACAATCTGTTCATTATAATTTCTTAACAGGTTGTTGGCTCAGTTGGATGAAACAGAAAAGGCTTTTGATCAATTTTGGACCAAGCATCATCTAAAACTAGAACAGTGCCTGCAGCTTCGACACTTTGAACATGATTTTAGAGAGGTATTTCTTTGTTCATGCTGTCTAGCCTTGTCTGGTAAATAAGGTCAAATTTTACCCATACTTGGAGTATACTGGCAATCCAAAAAAGGGGATTGGGAGAGAAGCCCTTCATTATGAAACAGGAAATGAATATTCAAAAATTATAGTCTTGACAGCTATCAGATGTCTTGCAACACTTGAGTAAGGCACAGTGAGGAAAGTGCCAGCCTGTGGAGCACCAACTTCTTGGTAAATCATTTTGCATTTTTGTGTGAAGTTATCAAATACAGTTTCTTCTGTGATAAGTTGCCAATCCCACCAGAGTCAAGAAAATACAGTTCAGAACTGCCCAACTGTCAGCCCAGAGGCTGGAGTAATATAGGTTCTGGAAAAATATAAACTCTGGAGTTACAGGTTGTCAAAACTTTGTGGGCCTAATTAGTGAGAAGCAGGGAAACTCTTTGAGGAATAGTTGGTTGTTGATTTATTCCTTGGCTTTTCCATTTCGGAACAAGCTGAAGGACTAAATTTGAGATGCGGACTCTTTTCAAAGATGTAGGTGAATGTTGTAATTTTTATCAGTATCTTGGGTTTTTGGGTGGGTTTATTTTGTTTTGGTTTTATGTTTTTGTTGTTGCTGTTTTTTAGGTAAAACTGACATTGGATAACCTCATGGAAACACAAGCAGGTTTTGCTGACATTGGGGACAGTGTGACTCGAGTTGAGAACCTCCTAAAGGAACAGAAGCATCTGGAAGAGAAAGGACAGGTTTGCACTCAATTTAGTATTCTAGCTGCTACAGACATGGTATTCTAGACACTTCTTTGTCACTGTCCTTTTTTATTTTTTGTCCAGATTTACTCTCCACTCATGAGTCATTATTTTAAGTTGCAAAACACAGATCTTAAATTCCAGAAGCAAGGTTTGTTCAGACCCAGTAGTTCCAATTCACTACTTGGAAAGCTAGGAAAAAAAGCAGGGAAAAAGCCTTGTATAATGTGTCCCCAGTATGTGAGAAAGAAGTGGACTCCATAACCTCACTGGGCAGCCTGTTCCAGTGTTTGGTCACCCTCACAACAAAGAAGTGCTTCCTAATGTTCAGAGGGAACCTCTCGAGTTTCAATGTGCTCATTAACATTGAAGTTGGCCTTCAGTGTAAATATAAAACAAGACATATCAGCTCTATTAATATTCCACTCCTTTATCCTCAGGCTACAGCAGGGTTTACAGAGATGGGTTATCATTATTTTGCATTCTAAGATCTAACTTTGGATTTTCTCGTTAATGTCACAGGAGCCGTTGGAGAAGGCCCAGTCTCTAGCTCTCCATGGAGAACAGCTCATCCAAAACAACCATTATGCAGTTGACTCCATTAGACCAAAGTGTGTTGAACTCAGGCGGATTTGTGATGACTTTACCAATGAGACCAAGAAAAAGTATGATATTCTGGGAAAGTCTCTTGAGCTGCATAAGCAGTTAGATAAGGTAAGTGAACCTTCTCAGACAATAGCCCTGGCAAGGTGCTGCTAAAAATGAATGATTATATAAGCTCAGGTAATTGCAATGAAGATAAAAAGTTGTGTTTGATTTTTCTCCATTTCATTCATTAAATATTACCATAAATATTGGAGCTTCACATTAGTTCTGCACGTTCAGTTCTGCATATCCTGGTGAGGTAACTTGTGGGCAGGACCTGCAGCACACTATGAAGTAACATTGATCCCCCTTAGTGACATGTTAGGTCAAATCTGTATTTCACAGAGTAGAAGCAACACTTGACAACATGGACTGTCAGTGGTGGTAAGTCCTTCTTCCCCCATTTTTCTTTAAAGGCAAGCCAGTGGTGTGAAGCTGGAATCTACCTCTTAGCTTCCCAAGCTGTGGACAAGTGCCAGTCACAAGAGGGAGCTGAAACTGCACTCGTTGAAATCGAGAAGTTCTTGGTAACAGCTAAGGAACACCAGCTCTCCAACCCAAAGGAGTTCTACAATCAGTTTGACATGATCCTCACCCCTGAAATAAAGGTAAAACCCCTCAGATGTGCATGTGCTCACTTAGAAGTTAAAAATTGTCAATTGCTTTGCCCATGAGAGTGTACTGGGCTATATATTTGAGTGTACTAAAATACTCCTCTTTCTCTATGCCAAAAGGGTGCTGAGATGAGAATTTGTGGCAATAAGTTTTACTCATAAGAGTAGTCATGCAACACATACGTCATTTTCTTCAGACTAGTCCTAGAAGTACTGCATGGGTACTTCACCATGTCTTGGTCAATGAAACTGTGATCTGGGCAGAATGAATGGACTGGGTTGCAATAAACTGCAGCACAGTGTTATCGCCAGCTCTAGTCTGAGTCAGGTAATACAAGTCCTTTCTTTACTTGCTCAGTCCAGCACTGACAACCATTTGTTGTTTGCCTTTTCTTTGTCAAGGCAAATGCCCAAAGAATTGTACAAAAACTCGAAGATGTACAAGAAATGTTTGACAAGAGGCAAGTAAGTCTGAAGAAGCTGGCAGCCAAACAGACCCGGCCAGTACAACCTGTTGCTCCACATCCTGAATCTTCCCCAAAGCGAGCATCACCAAAGATTACCAGACCAGCAGCAGTAGGTAGGCCACAAGCAGCTGCTTTCAGACACGCACCAATGTTTTGTCCACGTGGTCATGTTTAATTTTTGTTATCAGAATGAACACTTGCATTTAATGTGCAATGTCAGCCTTGTAGGTCCAGCTGCTAAAAATGAACATGAAATATCTGTTTGTCGCAAACAAACAAACGAGGGTGAATCAAAAAAAACCACTATAAAGCGTCTCTTCCTGGGTCTGATCTACAGAGTACCTTTCTATCCTGTGTCTCAGTGTGTCTTATATTGCTGATTCTCAAAAACCCAAGCCAGGGTAGTCAATGCAAGCCTGCAATGTAAACTTGAGAGCCTCTCTTACATTGCAGATACTGTAATGTGAATATTTGGCTTTCAAGGGTCACAATTCCTCAAGTTTCAATCAGATACTTGCAAAATTAAGGGTTCATTAGTGGCACTGACTCATTTGTGGAACTTTTTCCCATCTATATAGATGTTAATTCACTTCTTAGCTTCTCTGCTAACTAGAGAAGCTGAGCATTGCTTCTGTTTGGAAATAACTGAAAGTTCCTGATTTGAGGTTGGTATGTGCCTTTAACCAAGATAGCTATTTTCTGTGCAAGGAACATGGGTGAATCTAATTTGAAACAGTGTATCCAGGAGACCAGCTGCCCTGTGCTTGGTGGCAAGAAGGGGTTCTCCCTTTGGAAATGTAGGGCTGTTTGAAAGCGAAACCTTTAACAAAAAGCCTTTAAAAACCCCAATTTGCATGAAGAGCATGCAATAAACAGCTTTCTCAACAAGAAGATTAGGATGGCCAGTAGCCTGACCCTTTTGCTTTCTAGGCCTACCAGCAGAAAGTCACACCAATGTCCCTGTTCTCCTCTGCTCCCCAACATTTGTCCTTTCTTCCAAAGTCAAATCGTCTTCTTCCCATTCCCATGCCAGTTTGACATCTGTACATTTTTTCCCCCAAACCATGCTATCTGTGTTTTTAATGTACAGCTGCTACCTCAAGTTTCAACTTCATTGCTCATTTAAGGCAAGCTAAGAGCACAATGCCTGTGAAGAGGTGCTGCTCTGCCACACGCACATCCTCCAGTGCTGTGCTCCCCTCTTGCACTGGGGTGGGCAGTCAGTTTGCTGGAGTTGTGATTTGCCATAAAAACTCAATAAACAGACTGAATATCTGTAGGAGTTCTTTTTCCATTGCATGAGTTGCAGAAATGCAGGGAGCTGTGAAGATCACACAGCCCAGTCACCTGCTCCAAGCAGCACTAGTGTAAGAGTTCATCAGATTGCTCACTGCATGGCCACTAGTGCTGCAGCAAAGGAAGTTGCAGAAAATGGTGTTATGGGGTCAGTAGGTCAGAGTCAGAGAGTTCCTGTCAGTGGCAGCACAGTTTTAGGACGGCTTTCATCTATTGTGAAACTGCATCTTCAGACTAAAAGCTAATCATGCAGTTCTGTTTATGCCTGCAGTCTCTTGTTTCTGGAACTTCTGTCATTTTAGAGCATTTGGAGATTTTTAATTAAATTGGTGGTAGAGATAGAACCTTATAGAACAGTCACTAGTCCATGACAGTGCTCTAGGTTTTGATTCTTGTTCATACAGCCTATCCCGTATTATCAACTCTTTCACACAAAATCATGAGATGCTCCCTTGCTCTGTCCCTTGAATTGCAGTTCTTGGTTATACAACCCAATACAGGATAACTGTGTGACAAGGATTAGCCTTCCATGTCCTGTTGTAAAATAATAGCTAGGTGAAGTTTGTTTTAAAATGTTACTCTGGTTGTTCTGTGAGGAGGTGCAAAGTACAAACCAGTCCTGTTCAGACAGTCATAACTGACTCTGCCATCTCATTCAGATTCTTGAAAGTGACTTGACCGAGAGTACCTCTGTACAAAGAAGCAGAAGTGCCTGAGTATCTACAGCTTATCCAGGGACTCACAGTCAGTCATTTTAACAGCCATGGATAGTACATGTATATTCACATATTCTTTATGCATCCTTCTGGTATTATCTGATTGTCTACTACAAAGAATCAGATTCTGGAATTCCTGAATGCCTTTTCCCTCAGAATGCCAAAGCACTTGGCAATCACTGGTCAGTATTTTAACCTCTTTTTTTCAGAAAGAAAACTGAGGCATAGATAAAACAAGGAAACAAGAAAACCAAGGAAACACCAAGGTGTTTCACAGTCTAACTCTGAAATGTGTCTTAGAATAGAAACAGGGACACTGAGTCCTATTCCAAGCACGAAAATGAGGCTGCAAAATTCTGCTCTTCTTGAAGCTGCCCTGTTTTGGACTTTCCTCTGTGTCCTTTCTTCACATTCATGGCATCAACGCACTATCAGCATTTACTTATGGGGAGAATTTATTGAGCACCATCTTGGAAACATGAGAGAGGCTTGGATATTGTAACTCATTTGTCATTTGTTACCCAGGACATACCTGAATATTCCTAAAAGCTTACAAAATAAAATGTGGCAACAGGAAAATACCATATTCCTAGATGGTGTAAATACAAAGGCAAGCAAAGGCAATAAAACATAGTAAACAGAAATAGAAGATCAGAAAGAAGGCTTTTGTCCCCAGGCAGCAGAGTAACAATACCATGGCAGCACTGTGATGGTTGGATTGTGAAAGGAAAAGAAGTTACATTTGTTCCAGAATAGATTTTGTTTTGTTTTTTCCTTGCTGACTATCCATTTTCCTAACAAGGAGTGGTAGGGAAAATTCAATTCAGGGTGCTAATGCAAAAATGTTCACAGATAGGCTCAGACATTAAATTCTCCATTATTGTAACTTTCACACTCTCCATTTTACATGGACAAATACATAGGCAGAGATGGGTTTTCTGCACACAGGCAGAGCTGTACCATGTCTGAGAGAAAGGGCAGGTTTCTGTCAGCAAAATGACTGTCACAGTTTTATGTCCATGTCCTTGTGGTTTCTGGTGACTCTCAGCAATCTTTTAGCTTAGTGAAAATCCAGAAAGGCAGCTCAGAGCTACACTGTAAACTCTCCTTCTGTCAACACTTTTCTGTGGGTCTGGAAACTCCAATGCAAAATTTTAGATTAATCCAAATTTTGCTTGAAGCTTCTAGTTTCACAAGTGAACGTGTATGTTTGTAGCGACAGGCTTGTTCAGGACTGAAGAACTAGTTCTGAAATTACTGTGATGCTCAAAAGTCTCTGCCAGCTGTATTTGGTGCACATTTTAGCTGTGAAAACTTGATTAAGTATTATTCACAGATCAACCCTGAAATGGCAGAAATCTCTGCTGACCTTTTTTTAATGAGAGCCTTGAAAATATTTAAGTAGTGTAGATGACACCATATTTTAAGGAGAACTCTTGTTTACTCCCAGTGGAAGCTGCTTAAATACTATTAATGGCTAAATTTGTCCCTATATGTTTTGGGAGGAAAGAAGTGGCACTTGAAATTTTTTTGCTCTGATTCACTTCTGAGGGCATAATTTTTGATGATTTGACTACATATTTGTTCTCTACGTTTCTGTGCAAAACCGGAATGAATTGGAATAGGTCCACAAAATCGACATACAGTCTGTCAGGCACAATGAGATGAACTACAGAACTGTAAAGGATCATACGAGCTATTAGGGATGACTGCAGTTAGCATTTATCTGTTTTAATTTGCTTGCAATTCTTCCAAACTCTAACTCATTGTAATGAAACTTTCCCAAAGGCTATCTTCTTCAGCCTGATACGTTCTTGTCAGAATTTCAGTAAAAGATCATTTGGCCATCTCAGTGACCATGGTTCGGAAAAATGTCTTGCTGTAGTTACCTTTCTGGCAAAAGTTGGAGCATAGCAGCACAAAGTGCTATAAAATATTCACCTAGAGATTTCTCTGTGTGCAATATAAATGTGAAATACAGGAGCAGAGATGTCAAAATTTCTGTGAGCTTGTAAAACAAATAACATGTTTAACTGCACATTGCACATACGAAATCCATGACTTACCATACAAGCATCTTAGAAGGCCAACTTGAAACATCACATTCATAAGGGGGGAACACAGCTGGAGCCTTTTCAGTTCTTTAAATAATAAAATTTAAGCTGGTTCCTTCTCAGTTAAATGTATACAACTGCTCATTGGATCCAATCCAGCATTCCTCCAGTCACTAGTGCATAACACTCACTAACTAATAACATCTGGGTAGAGGATAAAGGAAGAATGTCTTGCAAGAGTCTGGGGATGTGTGCAGGGGAAGTGAGGCTGCAGAGAGATTAGCTGACTCAGAAGAGATGGTGCATGTGATTTTCATTAATGGTTTCAGAAACCACTAGTTTCTATGGTTTGGTGTATTTCTACAAATGAAGTTGAAAAAAGGAAAAGATACTTTAAGTTTTGTGCCTGGGGGGCTGCTATTACACTTGGGCCAGACTGAGGAAACCAAGTAGTGTCTCCTTGTAGAAGAATATTCCACATCCAGGAACCTCGCTCTGTGCTCCTTATATTGGCAGATTTTCAAGGGCTTGACAGAAATTTTGCTAGAGCAGAGAAGTCTAAATTATATTGACTAAGAATGACAAAGTCTTTCTGCCCTAAGCCATTAAGTGATAAACCATAGCTGCTCTGGTGTTTCTTTAGCTGCCTAAACATTCTGTTCTGTCATCATCAGCATTCAAAACAGTGATCAAGCCACTAATTATCTTCAAACTCGTGTTCCTGTTGGACACCATGAGCAGCAAGCCCCAATTGAGTTTACCAGACTAGTTTCCATGCTTGTTCTTGCCAAAGGAATTTGATTCTGCTGTAGGTGATTAGCGAGAATGCACAAACTCATGCAGAAAACAGAAGGGAAAAGATGGATGTGAAAATTCCCCCCAAACCTGAATGTAAAACGTGGTATTTACTTGAGGGGGGCTTGGAATATCTTACAGGCGCTGGGTCTGTATCGTAACCCTTGACTACAGTCTGTGTCTCTTGCTAGCTAACTTAGGGCCAGTTTCCCAGGTGAAAGAATCCAACTGTCTCTGAGCACCTGGGAGCTGCCCACAGTCCTGTCTGTCCCTCACTGGGGGATGTAGTTCCCCATGTAAGAGATCAGCACCTGAGAGATGGTGCCTGTGTCCTGCCACACAGGAGCAGGGCGGGGAATGGGTGAAACCACAGCCTTTCCTCACGAGCAGCACGGCAAGTTTTTTTCACTGAATTTATTTCACTCATAGAGGGGTGGAAAGACTGCAAAGCGACTCAAGGCATATGAGTCTCTGTTATTTTCTAGCAGCTTTAGGGACAGTACAGCCCATTTTACCACTTGCTGTAGGCTGGGTAATACAATAGTAATTCCATACTTATCACGAAACTTGTTCGTAAAAAAATCTAGTAAGCAGTACTAAAGCCCCATAGGAAAAGCACAGTGGTGCTCCAGTGACACGCATGAATGCGATTGACAGACCCAAACCCTGCTTTACAATACCCTTTAACAATATTGGCTTTAAAAGCAGCATCAAGCAATTAAAAATATTAATTCAAAATGAAATCATTATGTATCATCCAGGGGAGTGCTGTGAAACAACAGGATGAAAACAACCTTGAAATCATGCAGACCTTAGATAATTTCTAGTTACAGTTTTCCTTTGTTCCTGTGCCTTTATTCTTTCAGTAGAGGGCTCAAGATTATAATTTTCAGCTTCTTCAGCAATACAATACTGTACTGACCTTGAAACAGCAAATTGTACTGAATTTTATAAGGGAGTTTTCCTTATATTTCCAGTTCCGCAGTAATTAGTGCAATAGTAATTGGCAGGTATTTGGACTGTTTCTTTCTATGCTGCTCCAGAAACTACTTAAATGCAGTGACATGCAGCAGTCTCTGACCACGGGCCAGTCAGTAACCAAAAAATTCTCTGAAGCATAACCAAAGCAGCTTATTTCCTGTTTTCAGTTCATTTCTGGGTCAAATTGGAAAGGGAAGTTCACTGTGTCAATAGGAATCAAATTCATCTCTGTAACATACACAGTTGAATTTTACTGCTTTCTTATCTGGTACCTGTCTGCTTTTATGAATATGTCACACTGAAGAAGTCAAGACTCAGATTGTGAACTGACCTGAGTAATTTGCTGGTGGATCAAGGAGCACCTGCAATTGGGCTTCTTGTGAATGTGTCATCTTGTGTTTAAACTGTGCTGTGTTCTCTTTCGTGGATCACCTGGAGCTGTCTGAGCTTTCAAGTTGTGATCCAGACATCAGATTTGTAACTGATTTCCCCTTTTTCTGCCCCTTGCTTTCCCCCAGGGTTTTCATACCAGTATGGACCATCCCTTCAAGCTACAAAGTTTTCTGATTAATTAGTCAAACAACTTGTATTGCTGGCTATGCTCATATAAGCAAAAGTTCTCATGTTTTCTGAAGTTATTTCCTTTGTTTCCCTTTATTTCCATGACACATGCATAAAATTTGTGAATCAGCTTTGTATAGCAATCCAATGGATTTAGACAGGGCAACTAGGCATTAGCAGCATATCTAGGATATTCAGGTGTGGGTAAAAGTATGAAACAATATCTTGGTGGTCAAGTCTTAGATTTATTTTTTTTTAATGCTGATTTTTCAAGGTATAAGAACGATATAGCTGGGAGAAGCTCTGGGAGATAATAGTGTTTAATGTAATAGGTATGACCATAGCTTGTGTTTTGTCATGACCATGGTAAGTGAGAGTTTATGGCTAAATAGAATCTCCAGGGTGCATCAGTATGGAAAAGTGTGAATTTGCTGATGCTTGCAGCAACTTTACTCAGAGATTCATGGGGAAACACATAAAAGCACCCATTTAAACTTATCAAATATTCTTGTTTTGCCAACAGTAGAAGTCATCCTCCCTGCAGGTTAGAAAAGTATGAAAATGTTTTACAATCGGGATCAATATCTTCTATGTGCTGCATCTTGCATCTTCTTGTTCCCTTGGTTCCAAAATGTCACTACACCACTTTTTGGGTGAAATAAAAATACCTTTGAGACAACAAAAAGTACTTCAGGGAAAGCTTGCTTGGGGATAGGAAGAAGGCATTTGTCGAAAGTAGTGCTCAAAATCAAAACAAAACCCCTGCTGTACATTCTGAAAGAATGATGGAAGAGCCAAAGAGAGACATTTGCATTTCAGCTCAGTCCTGGGAACTACAAGAATCCTCTACCAGTTGATTATAGCTGCTGGTGACTGCCAGACTTCACTGTTCCATTGAGGAAACTTTCTAGTATGGAGCCATTGTGAGGAGGTAATAGGCATGAAATGGGCATTGCCAAGTCCTTATGTCATTCAGCATCAGATAAATCCAAGAAGATTTAGGGAAGAGTTGGAGAGAGGCTGCTTTAATTAATTCTCTTCCCAGCTGTGTGATAAGGCTGTTGAAAAGACACAGCATAGAAGAAATGTCAGCTTCTCTTATTATTGTCTGTGAAACTGATATATTGTCTTTTTAACTGAATATAATTTGGGGTGCTTCCATGTGGTTTTTAAATATTTTTTTAAACTACTTTAAAAGACTAATTTAATGACAAGGGCATTTGAAACTTTAAGGTGTTTCTTTTAAAAAGGTGTTCAGCCCTCTCCTACATGAAACCTTTCATACTATGTCCTCCTCATTCAAAGATGTCTGCATCTTTTTTACTGTATCCCTCAGCTTCTCCCAAAGAAGAAAAAGTTATTAATGACTATCAAGACTCTCAACACTTCAAACCATTAAACTTGGTGAAATCCTTTTAAACAAAATGTTACCAGATGCATTTGAAAACACCAGCTTTTATTCTTAGAAAAAGTGCTTGTTCAATTAGAAATTTTGTCAGAATAAAAAGGAAAAGGCCTTAATCTCAATTTTGTTCTTTTTTGCCTGACCCAGATTCTTTCAGGATTTCATTTGGCATTCATACATGTGTTCACCATGACACAAATGGCTGCCTGTATCAATTCAGCTACTAAGAAAAAGGAGAGTGCTGTTGGCCTTGTACTTGCATGTGCTGTGAACTCATTATCAATTTAAAACAAAGATAAAACTGTAACAGATTATTTTCTGCTCAAGGATTCCTCTTCTCACAGTTCATTCTAAGCCTTTCCTTTGGACAGCAGGCTCAGCCCAGGTGGTTATGTTGTTAAGGATGACTGTCCAGTAGCCTCAGACACCCCAGTGTCAGCTGGGGTTTTCAGAGCCTGAAGGGCCACCAAGTCCAACACAACAGGGCATATTCTGAAATAATATCCTCAGATTCTCTATCCTTACGTACTTCTCATTGTATGACTTGCTGAACTCCTGTGATTACACTTTTAAGAGTTGTTCCTGTAATGAAACCTTACAGGAAAAAATCCTTTAATCCAACATAAGCAAACCATTATCAGAAACAAAAATTCCTTTCTTTGTCAACCCACGTAAGCAACACCACGCAAGTGACAATCACCCAAGTGTTGGCACAGCTGGCTGACATTTACCTGTGCTATCCTAAGATGGTTTTCACAGGGGAAGCCAAACCAAAGTAATCCTTACAGTGTGGAGCTGAAGATGCCAGTTTGAGACAGTGCAGCGCTGAACAAGGGAACCCATCCCTTGCATTCTCCAAGCCAGGTCTCATTTACCACTGGTGTGTTGCGATCTTTCCTCATTGCTTTTATTAGGAAGTAGAATTTTGACTTCTAGCACATTTTCTAATGTTACTTTCTTTTTTACTCTTTCAGCTACCAACAGGAGATCCACCGAAATTTCCTGCCCTCCAAAGACCATTTCTGAAGTAGAGTTATCAAAAAAGAAAAGCATTAAGAAGACTAAAGGTGGAATTAAGGTAGGATTACCTGTGATTTGGGGACATCCCATATTGTGACAGAACTCAAAACCACTTAAATATAGATTTACATACTTATACTTGGAATTAAAAAAAAAAAAGGAACAATTCTAAGTTGACTCTAATAAGGATTTCTTTTCACACTTTACATCGCAGTTTGAAAGTTACTCAGATGGTAGTGTTAAAAAAAGATTTATGCTCATGTACATACAAAACCAAGTTATGCTAAGGGAGAAATCACTTTCAAAGGATGAATGTGGAAACATGGAAGCAATGTCCAATAATAATAATACATTAAAGTGCACCCAAAGTGCCCATCCTTCCTTATAGCATATGAACTACTTTGTTTCTAAAACTGTAACCTGATTCAGCTCAAGTTGTGTTATGCTCAAGGTTCTACAAAGTTATAGATTTTTCCTTGTTTAAGTGTTTTCCAAGTATATTTTTTATGCAAAGGAGTTAAAACTAGACATTTAATCCTTAGAAATAAACCAACCAACAGACAAAAAAAAAACCCAAAGGAAAGTCCACTGCATAGGCAAGTGGACCTCACAGGCAAGTAAACTTCAGGGAAATTTATCTTGGTTTTGGATCTCTGTGAGGAGTTTTGTTGCATCATTGCTTCTACAGGCCTCTGTTTAGGATTATTTGGACATCCTTATCCTTTCCTCCCTATTCCCAAGCCTGACAGCATGTAAGAACCCTGCCCTAAAGCAGAGTCTTTGCTTTGAGCTGTAGACACTGACTGGGATAACCAGCTCTCAAAACAGCTGTTTGGCCTTCCTTGAGTATTTTAACACTGGAAACACAAGGATCCAGAAACTTCATTCCTCTGCAATTCATGAAACTATGATGAACTACAGCAGCATCCTAAAACTTTTCATTTGCCCAAGCAAGCTGAAATAGCCACTTTCAGAGACCAGACTTCTTTTTTTTAAGCCTGTCAAATTCAATCAATGCCTCATTTGTCTTATTTGAAATGTTTGGGTTTAGACCATGTAAATATACCTGTGAGAGGTAAGAGAAGTACTACTCACTTAATACTGAGGTAGTATTCTGAATGATCTGTCTTCCCCTTTAGTGAAAATTTTGCTAAAAATAACAAATCAAATCATACACAGTGCTGGTCACTCAGACACTAGTACTTCTACACCAGTAACAGCCACACATGGATGTGCTACTTTTGTCTAAATGTTAAAAAAAAATAGTTTAATCCTGTTATTGCAGAAATTCCACACAGGTCAGAACTAGTTGTCAGGATTTTGCTTGTTTTTTGGTTTTTTTGTTTTGTTTTTCCATGAACTGGGCAGATTGGTATATTTAGAAGAGAGAAGGGGAAGAACAGTGTTACCCCAGGCCCTGAAGATTTTAAAAAATTTATCAAATGTCTACCTGGCACAATTCTATTTATTTTTGATCTAATATAAACTACTTTAACCCAGCTCTTCTGTTATCCACACCCCTGACTTACTCATACATTTCATCTTTATTCCTTTAAAGTTGAAAGCAAAAATTAAATTCAGACCACTTTCTGAAATGGCTGACACAGCCCACAACTTCAGCAATAAGCGCAGAATGAAACACAGTTATCAGCAGGCACAGACAGCTGGTCTCCCCTTTGTGTAAACTCACAGAAAGTGACTTTGGAATTAGTTTTACTCTCGTCACTAGTGCAGGTAATCAGCTACATTCCTCCCGTGTAGTTAGGAATATGCAGCAACATAGTATAGGCTTTGTAAAACATCCATTCATTCATTTTTAATCCACTTCCCAAGACTACACTAGACCCCTTCCTTCCCTCCCATTGTTCTGATAATAGTTCAGATGAGGACAGTTTATTACTGGATTCCATCATTATCATCAACCAGCTAAATAATGTAGCAATATAGAATGTAAGATGGGCAATGACTTTTCCCTGCAGAATCAGCCCTTAAAAATGAAAGTGCTCAAGAATTTATATTCTGCTGGAGTTTAGATATTGTCTTGGATTAACAGCCAACTCAGCACCTGGGTTGTTTTACTGAATTTGAAGAGATTGTCTTTGAGTAAGTGCAAGTCATGCTTGGTGCTCTTAAAGCTGTAGCAGAAGGTGGGAAAGTCTGCTTAAAAGTTGCCTGGAGAGCACTTGGAATGATCCAACTCTGCAAGACTGGACAAGGGAGTAGGTGAGTGTTTATCAAGGTAAACACTCAAAAGCTCTGTTTCAGCCTGGGCACAGGCTCTGCACAGGTACCTCTGCTCAGGACTGCCTCACCCAACACTGCTGCTGGGACACAGACATTTCTCAGAGGCACACAGAGATTCCCAGATTTCTCCATAGGGCATTCTACAAAGAAGTCTGGAAATAGGAAGTATTTGGGTTGGTTTCAGACCGGAAATGAAAAAGTAGTATTTCAAAATCTAAGGAACAGATGATTATGCCTGTAATTATCTACATAAGGAGATAATTCACCTTCTGTGGTGCAAGAATGTAATGATTTTGCCTGCAGTAAGGAATGCCTCCATGCCAACACAGAGCAAGGATGGAGAATATAAATAGATAGGAGGAATTTCTGCCCATCTAGAATACGATTATTTTAACTTGTCTAGTGACTTACTAGGTTAGGTAGATCTCTTTTTTATTCTTTCAGAGAGCTGAAGTTCTCTAAATAAAAGCATCAGCTATTAAGTGTTTTCAGTTTTAATGTGTTCTTCTTACTCAGATTGAAGTGATGCATGAAGCCAGTCAAGGAGGGTCTAGCAGAGTCCTGGTGACCAGTGAAAGTGATGAGAATTTGTCAACAAGGAGGAGGTAAGGCTGCACATATGAGCTACTATATATTTTTTCTTCTTAGAATGCAAATTATTGCATTTATAATACCTTCTCTACAACTTCTTTGAAGTTCACCAAGATTAATAAATAATAAGCAATAATGAAGTCATGGAAATGCTTACAGCCATGCATTTATACCCAGTCTATCAGATGGAAAAGCAAGCAAGAGTTATCTTTTGTTTGGGTTGAGGCTTTTTTAGTTAGTTTTTTTTTTTTTGTAGAAGCATTAATTACAAGATCTGGGAGAAGATCATTAGAATAAGCCTTGCATGTATTTACAAAAAACCCCAGTGTTAAAGATCCTCTCATAGTGTTCAGAATATTCATATTTGACTATACACCTCTCAGAGGCTTCTGTATTTTAACTGCAAGCTAGAGTTTCTGCAAAATCTTGAGAAGATTATTAACGATGTATGCTAAAGCACCAGATACTTAAATCACTTAGCTCAACAAAAAGTATCAAGCAAACCCAATTTTAGCTGAACTGCAGTTTCTAGGCCAAAGGGAGCAATTAAATAAAAAACTCCCAGAAAACAAAAAACCCACAACAAAACCCACCCTGCAAGAAGCCACATGCCACAATCCTGACATCATTTCCTTTGTTCTCTTCTTCATCATCATTTAGATAATTTATACTTAAGTTATGCCCCTGTCTCATACACTGAAGTTACCTGATGCAAAAGGTAAAAACCCTAGCTTGATACATTATCTCAGACAAATTGGAGAGACATACAAATCATAATTATATGAATTTAATTATACCCTATAAAAATACCGTATCTTGTCCCCAAACCATCAGCTACTTTTCCAAAGGTGCAAAGTATGGTCTGAAATCTTGTGTAGACAAATACACATCTCCAGAGGAACAGCTCCCTGAAGAGAACATAGAAATTATAACATTAACAACAGGTTAAGCTTCTAATATCTGGCAATTTTATACAACTTTAGACCTAGAAGCTTAGTAAACAAATTTGTGAGCTCTCTCTTTTCTTGGGAACACCAATTTTGCCTTTTGCACACACCAAGGGCAGGGTGGGGGCGGGGGAGGCAGTTTGAAGTCCTCTTGTAAGAAGGAGCTCAGAACAACACTTCAAAGTACCAGAACTGATCCTGTCAGTTACAAAGAAAGCAACAAGAGATATTTACCTTTGCTGTATTGTTTAGGTTTTTTTAAAAGAAATAAGTCTGTTTATTCAAAACAAATTTTACAAAACAACTGTCTTTCTGTGGTACAGAGCAAAGTTTAAGAATAAATACTGAATACGTTGTATAAAAATTAGTAATATCAAAGGGAAACTGATGCAAACCAAACAAACAGGTAAAGAAAAAATGAGCATTAAATATACTGTGCAACAATGTCAAACTCTTAATGAGGAGTGACCATTCAGGCTGATACAGTTTTATTTGTAGAAGTAAAACCTAACAGCCCTGCATTGGAGCACCGAGACTATTGTTAAAAAAGATTCCTGGTGGATGTGTACAAATTTTAAGTTGTGTTTAGAACCAGAAAATATGAAGTTTTCTGTGTCTCCATTTTTTGAAAGGTGTGCCTTCATGCTTTTGTTTTTATTCAACAAGCAATTTCACTGCAGCAAAAGAAAATGCATACTACAAACATCAAAGCCCTTTTAAGATTAAGAAACAATTCAAACAAAACTCAAACCAATTGTAAAATGAAGTATTTCAATGGCCAGAAGTGACTTTCAGATAATGGCAAACTACATTTAAGCAGCATTTTAGATGTTAGCTGGTTAAAGCTACTTAAAGCTTACTTTATTTTTGCTTATATGAATGAAAGCAAATCCCAACACATAGTTATGCTGGAAGACTACAGTCTTACTTGTACATTTTGGTTTCATACTGCATATGAAGATCCTCTTTCCCTTCAGTGAACAGGGTGGCTTTTTCTAGCAGTGCAGTTTTGCTGTGCAGCTTGGTTGATTTAAATGGCTCACAACAAATCAGAAATCTAATGAAGCAGCTTTCCTTCAACACAGAATAATACTTTCTCTATATGTGCATTTATTTTCTCTGTATGCAACAGGTTATGTAGATCTACATCCCCAGTACTATTATCCATTTGTTTAGGCAAGAAAAGGAACTGGTTTTGTTCCTTCTGAAGTACAACTGTTATACTCTTCAGCCGTTCTGACACTAACAAATGACTTATTTGTGGGCTGTTTATATGCCCAACATTTGGGTCCAGTAGGAATCTTATCTTCCTTCTGCAAAACCAATTACAGAAAGTTACGTATTTTACTTAATTCCAGTAGCTACCTACCCTCCATCTGAACAGCTTAGAGAACCGTCAGCAAGCTCACTCCTGGATTCTGTCTATACTGACAGATGCCATTATCCTTTCAAACAAGAAAACCTGCAACACAGCTCCAAGAGCAGTAGCAGTTAGTTAAACCAAGTTTGCTGCTCACAGCTTCAAACTAGCAAGTCCTGTACAGCTACCACAATTTTGGCAATTAGCAACCAAGATATCTGTCCTGAGAGTCTGTGGAAGCACCGTGACTGAGCTGTGCAAGGACTGCAGATATCCTGCAACTCTGGTTCTCTGCAATATCTTTATGGCACCACAGGACAACTCATAAGGGCTGCAGTTTGCACATCACTTAGCTCTGTTTTGGTTTACAAAGCACAGGTGTTTTGTTCCTTTGCAAGTGATATTAACTTTGAGATATATTCAAGGTACAGGGGTTTGTGAACACAAATAACCCTGAAATTTTAAAGACAATTTTGACTGCAGGAGAAGTATTTTAGTTATTTTGATTTGTGTACTGAGTTTCTGTGAATCACCATCTCCCTATCCCGTCAATGCAAAGTCAAAGTCTGTGCAGAAAATATTGTCCCTCTCTGTTAGTACAAGCATGAAGTTTTTAGTTTTTTAAGTCTTCAAACTAGCTCTTGACTTTTCTCAGGAACTTTTGCTTGCTTTTCATCTCTAGAACCACAAATATTGGAAAACAGAACCATTATTAAAAGAAAACTAATTTAACTTATTTGCTTACTGAAGATTGGACTGTTTAAATATACTGATTCCATTTTTGGGAGACAGAAATATTAGCCCAACCAGTTACATGAACAGTATTTGACTTTTATAGCTTCAAGTTTTAAAGGGGGTTCCTTTCTTACTTAAAACCACAAGTCAGAGGGCATCCAAACACTATTTTGCTGTTTCAAAGATTTTGGGAACTTTGAGAAAACAGCTGTAGCAGGTCTTCACTTCTAGCACACACTGTTTGTCAACCGTGCAGGTGCAGACTGACTTTGTATGAAGCACTGAGAAATAGTGTGTATTTGTAGAGTGTTTACACTACCTTAAACTACTGTGATAGTCTCATTCATCAAGTCAGAAGTTCCACTTTCCTCATGTTTTGAAAGGTCTACTCCATTTTTATAACAGAATTTTTTGCCACATGCCTTAGTTCACATAGCTTTTGAAAAAACAGTCAAGACTTACGGACAAGTTCAAAGAAACAGACATTCCCAACTAACATTTCAAAGTCTAGAAGTCCACTATAGTTCACTTATAATTCAGGCTTGCATCCCTTGAAGAGTGTAAAAAAAAACGAGCTACAATGTAAAAAGTTGAAGTACAACAGGAGAGCTATTCCAATAAGTCTCTGAAAAGAATCTGGGACCATCTTCTTCCTCTCCCTCTGCCCACTCCAAGTATTCATGTGTAAATTTTACCTCTTTCCATGTTTACATACATTTTGGATAAACACCTAAAACATTGTTGCTCTGTCTTGGCTCAGTGATTCTTCAGTGGAGATATTCAAGTATTAAGAAAATGCAGCTGAACAAGGATATGTGTCCACATAGTACAGTTTACAGAGAAGCACAATATTGACTAGTCTGCAGTACATTCTACCCCAAAGCCCTGAAGAAATCTTTTTAACTTCGGGATCTGTGGCCTGCTTCCAGAGCTGGCGAAGATCGTCTACGTGTCCGTGGGATGTCATCATCTTGTTATAAATGCAGGGATGATATGGAGCCTTTCCTTCCCCAGAAAAAAATACATGATATTGTGGTACAATTCCCATTTTATTGGCACAGAGACCCATGAAAACATCATCTATATAAAGACTTGTATTAAGAGTCAATGAAGCCTCATAGACTTTAGCTGCTACATCATTTGATACTACATATGCAGCTCCTGCGGTGTAGTCAGGGTAAGAGGGCCACTGGTACATTTCATATGGAACATAGTATTTGCTACTTTTGTCTCTTATGGGAGGAGATCCACGATGGACACGACCAATCCAGAGATCTTGAGCACCCACTTGTGTGAGACTTTGGAGATAAGCTACGAGATTTGGCATATGGATAAATATATCATCATCTGCAGACATAATGAACTTGGCATGAGGACAGTAGGCATTCACCCAGCTAAACTGCAGAAGCAATTTAAGAGTAAGATTATGAAAAGTATCCAAGAAGTCTTGCTGAATCAAATCATGGTATTTCTGGTCTTCGAGCTCAAGGTCTATTTGCTGCCATGTTTTCTGCAGATGGCCTGTTGGTCGTCCTAAAGCAAAAAGAGTTTTGATGTTGGCATTAAGTTGAGAACGAACATACTTCTCATTACCCCAAGTTTGTCTAATTGCATCCCTTCGATGGCGGTTTTCAGGGGAAGTCTTCACAAACAATAGGAGAAGGACATCCTGCTGCTGACATTTCTCTCTGTGATTGATCAAGTACTGGTAGCTTGATACTCTGTTCAGGTTATCCCTGCTGATAGACAAGCTGTCATTCACAAAATGGTAGCTATTTATGAGGTATCTGTAGGAGTAGGATTTCATGTGGCTCACAATGTGATTATCAATCGGTACCCAAAAAATCATGAGACACAGTATGAAGCAAGTGGCACATATCTGCAAAAAATGGCATTTTCTGACTCTTCTGGGACTAACAAACATTCTGATGCAGTTTTTATAATCCTTATTCTTGTTCAGGATCAGTGCTTTTACAGTGCCTGTGTTTTAATTTGAGAGCACAGTGTCACCCTTCAAGATAAGTGTCCCTTGTAAGGCATGATGTCTTTCATTCAGTATCCTTATGAAGGCAGCTTTGTTCACAGACTTCACAAGTCATCTTTCTCAAAAAACGTTTTTCTCTGATTGAAAGAACACAGGCAGTTTTGAAAGATGAAAGTTGTAGATGAGTATTTTCCCTTTGGGGCATCTTGAAGCAAACACTACAGTTCTAATCAGAACTTCTCATGTGTTTCTTTCCTTCATGAAGATGAACAGCAGCCTGTTCTGAAGGGGGGAAAGGAGAAAAGTTTAAGTGAGCTGCTATTAACACCTTTGGTTTTAGGTTTGGTCATGGAAATGAGCTGACTACTCAGTCACTCCCCATCACCACCCACAAGCACACAGCCCTCCCATTGCCCAAAATAAAAAAAAAGGACTGGCAGGAAGTCAGAGGCGGTCAGTGGCCCAAGCTCGTGGAGGCCAGTGAAAGACGAGACTGACACAGAAACCTCTTTCTTAGAAACCCCCACTGCCGTTAGCCGGCAGATGACAACATTTTAAAATTCTTCTAAGCTCGGAGAGAGCCGCACCCTACAAATGGCAGGGTTTACAAATTGCCTTTTGGTTTGGCAATCTGCTGAAGACCCAGAGCCAGGCGCAGCCCTGCCACGCTCCCGGGACAGCGAGTGCCAGGCGAGCGCTGCGGCCGGAGCCCCGGCAGCGCTCGGTGTCCCCCACCCCGCCGCCCCCTTGCCCACACGGATCCTTGCCCCCCAGCCCCGGGGTCGCCGCGATGGCCTCGTCCCGCACCTTCCCCGCCGCGGCGCGCCCTGACAGCCGCTGCTGCTGGGCCCGCGCCGCCGCCTGAGGGGAGCGGCCGTTGGCCTCAACGGCTGCGGGGGCTGAGGGGCCGCGAGCCCCGCGCCGGCCGTTACCGACCGCACCTCTCACCGCCGGGGCTGGTCCCGGTCACCCGAGCCACGGCTGAACGGCACACAGGACACACAGACACACAGCCTGGCTCTCCCGCTAGGCACCCCTGCCACAGGCACACCTCTCCACACCGCACGACTCACACTTCAGCGCTGCTGTCTCCGCTACCAGCTAGGGATTAGTGAAGCAGCCAAAGCACAAAAAGCCACCCAAGTCCAGCCTTCTTGCCCTGCCCTGTTCTTGTAGCCGGAGTTGTCTCGGCTATATAATAAACATGAACAGCTTGAAGTAGCAACTACTTGTTCATCCCATGAAAAGCTAAAAATAGCCGTCAAGAAAAAAATGTAGGACTAGCACTGTAAGGAATGACATCCCACAAACTAAGCACTTGTTGCACAGAAACAACCCCTGAAGCATGAGAACACAAGTTATCACTTTCAAGTCAGAATTTATGTGCAACACAAATGTTTGGAGACTGTTTTAGACATCTGAAGTCTTGCAACTAGATAGCGTGATGAGAACACAACAGAGTATGCAGAGATAAGAAAACCTGGGGCAATTTTGTGGTGATACAGGAAGAGGACCAGCTGCCCAAAATGGAAACCATGCATTGATGTATCTGAGGATTGCAGATTGTAATGCATAGCAGAAAAGCTGTATGGGCAGTTTAGTGAATAAAAGTCAGTCAGCGCTTTTTGTAGTATCAGTTTAAATCCTTTTTATTTTGGAAACATGAAGTTAAACAATACACCTCAGAGTTATAAACTCAGCAACTTTACAATAGAACACTATTGCAAAGCTTACTCTTGTTTCAGATGAAGCAAAGGGATGCAGACAAACTGGAGTGTTACAGAAATCCCAACATTTGGTAGTTCTTTTTGAAGGAGTGGGTCTGAAGGTATCAGGCAGTCAGGTTGTTCACTGCCGTCATGATAAACTTGAAAGCAGAGGACTGAAAGTAAAGGGAGCACAAAGCAATCTGTTTAACCACCTGAAGCAATGTTTAGCTTGGTAAACACAGGGATCCTCCTCACCAAATACAACTTTTTTAGATTGCACTTGGATAAGAAGTTTGGGAAACAGTCTGCAATTGCCCATGTCATCCGGTAAAAGGAGACAACAGCCGACACCACAGATACACAGGACACGCTCACTGAGAGCTAGCAGTGAAACTAGCCCACATGACAGTTATTTCCCACTAGGGAAGAATAAAAGTCTCCCGAAAAAAACAAAAACACCAACAACACTCAAACAAAACCCACAAACCAACCAAAAAAATTGACTGCAAAACACAGAAATCATCATGGAAACAGCTTTAAATATGGAGCAGCTAGCAGGGAACAAGAGGCATGCATAGACTCAATTTTCTGCTCCCTAGCACCCCTTTCCTGAAGTCAAGGATGCTGGAATGAAAACTTAAACTTTTCCTTGGAGAAAAAACAAGCCATAAAATTAACTGCCTAAGGGCTGGAACAGTCTGGTCTGTGATTTCTTTGTTCTAGTTCAGCAGAATTAGATGAACCATTAGTGGACAGAAGTTGTTCGGAATCCTCTTCAGAAAAGTATCTTTCAGGTAAAACTTTAAAGTGTGCCTATAGATGAACAATACTGATAAAATTTAAGGCCTATACCCACTCGTCCATCTCTGTCCAAAAAAGTGTGCACTTTTTCAGACTTGCACTGAAGATACCAATGCACGAGTAGAGTATCTCTGATTGTCAGAACTTTTTATAGCCCATTTACAAGACCCAGCCTTTGGGCTTAGTCATGTTCTCCTTCCCTTAACAGGAAAACAGGTTGAGACACCACAGGAGCTATTTGCTGCCATCTAAATTTCATCATTCCAGGAAAAGAAAACAATCTACCTCACCAATGTGTACTCCCTAGCAAGAGGAAACACCGTGAAACAGAGATAAAACAATGCTTGACAGTCTTTTTTCTGACCATAATTAAGGTGTTTTGCCTCTTGGTGTGCTTTTCTTACTTGTGGCTTGAAAGCCGTTAGATTCACTCTAAGATTGGAGAGAGACTGTGAGAATCAAGCATCCATACACAGTTCCTGTAACTGCCTTTCTTTCTGGCAGATTTAAGGTTATAACTAGTATTCCCCTCAGCTGCAAGTACTGCTGGCTTTTGCTATCCTGTAGCAATCCTACAGCAATCCTGCCTTTCCTAAAGGAGTTTGTTATTTAACCTTTCAATATTACCACAAGCATGACTCATTGTAACAACTGTTCGCTATTCTGTGTTTTGCATTTGGAATATATTCTAGGGTGAAAGAGGAGCTGGCATAGCTTGACTTGCTAACTCAATAGTTTGTAGAGTGACCACTATGGAAAAGCAGATCCCTAGGGAGCTACTTTAACTGTTCACAGAAGTCAATATTTGAATACAGTCAGTATGAAGTTTATTTCAGGATAGAAGTAGAACAGTTTTGGAAAGTCAGCTAAGGAGAGACAGACAAGAGACATACTAAAGAAACACAGAGACACCCCAAACATTTAACACCAGAGGCACAGACCCTCGCAGGAAGAACCACGAAGAGACAACATTCACACAAAAGACATCCAACATGGAGATTTTTTCCAGCTAACACCACCCTGATAAAAACCTAAAAGGAGACTAAGACTACCCAGAGAGAACATCTCAAAACTCTCAGCTACAAATTTTGTCATGCAGTACCATACACAAGCTGGGCTTCAGTACACCACATCCCTGCTCAACATTCATTTTAGGACAAAGATCATAATGTATAGTTATTTGTCACTGTTCCTGCCTAGGAGAGAAGATAAGTTCAGACCACAAGTGGCTTTACCAGGCAATGCAGGATATACCAGGAAATAATATTTTAAATAGAAGCATTTTTTACAGTCAATTGATAGCAACTGTCCCTTTCACATCAGCAACTCTTGGTTAAAGTTCAGAAGACTTATCAGAAAGATTGAAGACCTCAAACATTACCTATTCCAAACAGAAGTCACGTGAAGAGCTGCTGATCTCTATGTCCATGTTTTGTCCTTGGTTGTGCCAAAGGCTGCTGCTGCCAGTTGGGGACAGCGTCACACTCTTCCCCCAATCCTGCCCTCTCATCCTTACCACACCAACCTTCTACAGCTTGCAACAACTCTGGAGTTTATATTGTTGCTCAAACCAAATTTAGCTCCTCCCAACGTCTTGCCCGCGAAAAGCAACCTGCTGAATCCCTGAAGGATGTATCAGAAAGTGGTTAATTGAGGTTGAGCTATGCCTAATCTAAGTGCACGGTAGGACTCAAGGGTTTCCTTTTGTAGACCCAGATGTAACACGCATTATTTTCTAAAGCTTTCAGTCTTTTCAGTTCTAGGGCTACTGCCAGGCTCTGTTACTACTGAATTTTGAAGCCCTAGGACAGGCTTTTGCTCTAAAGTCAGGATAGTTTTGTCACATGAGCTACTCCATATCAGCTTGTTTGATATGGAGTATCCATGGAGTGGATGGCCAGGTTAGAAGGCACATTGTAGAGATGCTTCATCCTGGTTCAGCTGCCCTCCATCCTGATGTCAGATGTCACAGTGTGACAGGAGATGTTCTCTAAGCCGCAACAGCACTAAAGGAATGTGCCCAGTCACTGAGGTGACAGAGGCAGATATGCTGCAGTTAAAGCCGCATGGGCCAAGATTATCACTGCCTGGCTTTAAATTTGGACAGATTTGTCAAACCTAGGGTAAGGATGGGACAATCCTGAAAAGACTGAGTTGGATTTTCTTGAAACTTTCAAAATCTGTTTAGAAAGGGGCTATAGGGTCCAAAGAACATGTCTTGATATGTTTGAGAGTTTTGTTTAAGAAGAATTTAAAACTTTTTTTGCTGTGTTTGAAGCAATTTAAACAATTATAATTCCTGTGAAATTGAACTCTTCCATCTCCAGTATTGATTTATGTACTGTTTACACCCAAAGTCCAAAGAACATTTAGTCAAGTTTACACGTCAAATAAGCCGTCAAAATATAAGTTTATCAGGATTTTTTCATTCTGATTAGCTAACTGAAGATTAAGAAAGCATGTGTCTAAGTTAATGGGAGCAAAGCCTGAATGGAGTTTGCTGCTTACAGCTTTAGCTACAAAATTATGTAACCCAGATTCTGCTGATCATTTTTCTGTTGCTGACATGTCTTCACAAGTCATGTTATCTGTCATCTCTTCCCTGGCCTATGTCCTCCTCCTTCACTTCCCAATATCTGAAAAAACTTCCCATATATTGAACAGTTGCTTTGAAACTAATCTTCGGGTTCTCCTTTTATGCGAGCTGTGTCACAAAAAGCAGAGCAGAAATGCTAAGCAAGTTACATCCTGACACTTCTAGGACATCCTGCCATAGTGACAGAAGGTCACTTTAGGAAAAAAGTTGCAGTAAGTTACTTATCCAAGTCTGCCTTCCTACATAGTTTGCAAGCACCAAGATGAAATGAAATCACAAACAAACTGCAAAGAAAATAATTTCAAGTAATGTCAAAACTTCCACTGTTACACCTTGTTCTGTCCAAACTGTTGAGATATGGAAGCCAATTCAGACAATTATTCAGTTGGAAAACAGTCACAATGGCAGTGGAATTAACAAAAAGAAACTGTCCAGTGTTTGAAAGATCTGTGAAAGGTTTAGAGTCTGGTCACAGGTGTTGCATCAATAAGGAATATAATGCAGCAATGACTGACAGTAGCTTTGCATAATCTGTTTCAAGAACATATAACCCATCTTCTGCAGTTTCCTGTGCAGGCTTCACCTGCAAGCTTTTTAGTTTGCCTGCATTTCCTACTCAGGGTATAGTTTCCTAGGATGGTACACCAACATTCTTAGATGCTCTTTGTGCATGTGTTGAGGACTTCTCAGACTGAACAGACACCTGACTTCCTATGAAGGTGAACTTTCAACACTTTCCAAAACACAAACTCCGTAAATGATTCTGAAATTGCTCAGTCAAGAGAAATCCCCTTATTAAAAACAAATGGTCATTGCAGTACAACACTTCCTCCAGGGAAATTCTGTAACATAAGTAATTACAACAGCACCTAGAAAAATGAACCATTGAAAGCTGTGCCCACTTGCTGATTCTCACTGATGTCTAAAACTTGAAAGTGCTGAGCAGTGTTGGCAGAGGAATTAAAAAGATGGCAAAGCTTTAGATGGCAATTGAATAAAGCAGTTCAATTCCTTCAGGGCTGGAAGCAGAAACAAGTTGCAAATGCTTAGCACTGCCAGGAAGCAACTAATTGCCAGTAGAGATTTCATTTCTACAGAGGTTTTGCACTTACTGTAACTATTGGGTGGAAAGAAAGTGATTTCTTCAGTCTCCCCTGAAATGAGCTGAAAGCTTCCCAGCTACTACAAGCCAATCTAAGTGGAGACATCTGCCAGAATGGACAGACTTGCCTTCTTAAATTGCTTTCATCACGATCAGTTGCCCCACAACAGCTACTATGGAGGTGGCAGGAGAGGAGCAGGACTACCTTTCAAGCACCGCTCTACATTCAGACTGCAATTCTCAGTTGTTTTAACCTGCTATATCCACTGCAAACTCTTTCCTGTACAAGCTAGAAGGAAGAGTCTCCAAAATATGAGTCATTTAGTTCAAGGGATTTTGCATAAAATGCACAAGCACCAACATGAATTATTTTGCTTTGCGTGCAGCAGATTGGGTGAAAAGAGCCTGTTCTTTGCACTGACAGTAAGGATAATATTCTGAAGTTTCAGTCTGGCAGTGACATGATTGAGGCCACATGTCCTCATGTCCTGAGAAGAGGGACTAAGTTAAGCACTTAACTTCCAAACAGACAAGTCAGAGCTCAGGACACAACTACAAAGACTGTAGTCGCACCTATTGTACAACCCAACACATCTGTTTTGGCAGCAACAAGCTCTAATGCAGTCTGCATTTAAGTACAGTGACAGCATTTAAAGACGTGTGAGACTGGCACACATTCCTTTCTACTCCCATGTACCAAGGCAAAAATAGGTAGCAAAGAGGCAGAGCACATTAACTGCAGCTGTTAATGTTATGCCATTAGTGTAGCCTCTGGAAAACCATCTCCTCTCCATTTTACAGTAGATAATTTCTGTTTGCATTTGGAATCTCATCGGGAAGCTTCTGTGCAAGTAGTGTAATGAATTTTCTAGTGATTCTTTATCACTTACTCCCAGAATATTATAAACAGAGTTTGCCTGCAAAAGTGGGCAAGGACCACAAGAGGCATTACAAAGGGCTTGCTTGCCACTACTTTCTATCCCATATTAGTGTGTTCACCTCTTTACAAAAGTATATTTCAGACAGTCTTGCAAGAAGGACATCCCATTAAACATGGCAAGTTTCAGGCTGAACATTGAAGAAAACTATTTTCCCCGTGCTAGAAAAAGCACTTGTGAAATACCAAGCAGTTAAGGATCCAGTAAAAACTCAACACTGGAAGACAAGAAATTGCAAATCCCCTAGTTAGGCATTAATACTGAATATCCCTGTTTCATAGCATGTTCCAGTTGAAGAGCTACATCAGGCCCCCACCTAATCAAGAATTCTTCCTGCTGCTCTTTTAAGTAAGCCCATACAAATATTTATTTGCAGCTAGATCTAGAGATGTTATTTCCTGCCTATTTTCCCCACAAACCTAAGGTGATTTCTGTTCCAGTCTGCAGGCCACACCTGAAGATCAAGCTGAACAACTATCTGAAGCAGACTTCTTCCATATTAGCTGCCAAACTAAAAGGGGAAGTCAAATTTCAGACTGACACAACTAGCTGTAAGACTAGTTCAAGATGCCTTTCTGTGGGGCCTCTCAGAAACTTTTCTTTTGCCCAGTAAGAATACTTTAAAAAACATGCAGTTAGTTAGCAAGTGTGTGAAGGGCTTCTTTAAACAGAAAGGTAACACCAATGTACCATGGAATTTCCTAGGTTTTAAGATTTTCATTCCAGTGTAAATATTCTCTCATCTGCTCCCCAGTCTATCCCTCTGCCTCAGACAATACTATTGCCTATGATCCCAATTCAGCATCAAACTCCAGCGGGATGTCCCATACTGCAGCAAGAGTCTGGATGTTACATGGGTCACTATCATGGGGACACTGATGCAGGAAGATAGACAAATGAGAATTTGTAAGTTCAGTTTTTGATTAGGATATAGGGTGTTTTTGTGCCAAAGGATTGTGTTTTTGCTTTCAGTTAGACCAATGATGATAAAATATGTTGGAATTAAAAATATCAAATATACTGGTTAACTTACAGGGTATGGGAACTGGTGGGTTTTCTTAGTGCTCTATTAAGTTCTAGATTGAGGTTAGCACAGATCAGAGGTGAACTCTTGAGTCCACATAGCAGACTATCATCCCATCAAGTCTTCCCAGATCAGTTCAGCTGCATAAACTTGCCTGTCTCTCATAAACATGGCTCTTTCACCTCAGCCAAGGCTCGTGCAGACTTACCATCCAGACACCATTTATGCTCTGTACACAACTGAGCATGACAGAAGTCCTGCATCACCTTTTTCTGCATCAAATCCTTTCATTCAAGAGTTTCTTTTCCCAAACTTACAAGTAGAGCCCAGGGAGACAAATCTGCAGGTTTGGCTGTAACATCCAAAGCCCATGCACAAGAGTTTGATGAAGCTGGTTGCAGAACAATAGTGCTGGTTCCCATCCTAAGATCCCATCAGTCAGAACCAACACCATTTTTGCTAAAAACTCTTCCATCTTGACGGCTCAGGTGACGTAGTCGGGAACATAGCCTGGTTTTCAGTTCTATTGTCAGGGAGGTATCCAGGTCCGCAGTTTCAAGGCCATACTTTCCCCACCACATACAAACACCCAGCATGCACAAGGTCCAACGCTACACCGAGTCCACCACACACAAAGCTGTACCTCACGCAAAGCACACGCACACAAAGGGCTAGTAATTTAAGACAGTCCTCTTAGAGCAGCTCTGGGATCAGCCTGGAAAAGAAGCTGCTCTTTGGAGAAAAGCAATACATCTAGTAACATCTAAGGAAGCACATGCATATTTAATTAATTATAAAATATGAGCTTTCTGATTAGTGATAATGAAAAAGAGAACCTCTTTAAGATGACCCCTAATGGCTCATCCCCTCCCACTAATGTAGTGGAGCTGCCATTATCACACTTCAAAGGCCTCCTCTTGAGATCACCAAGAGCAAATATTGCCCAAGCCACTCCATCTTTCCATACACCCACAGACCTACACGCACTTAAGAACAGACATCCATTGCCCACTGTTCCCTTGGCCCTGAACACAGTCTGCCCTTGTTCATCTGCCATTCACTGCTGTGCACAGCTACCACCAGCTCTTAAGCTGAAAGAGAGAAATGCTGTGTTCTACTCAAGGCTGAGGGAAGAGGAAAGTTATTAATGACCCTGTCTGCTTCTTGCATAATCCCATCTAGTGGGTTGTGTTCTTTCATTAACAGGAAATGTATATATTTGAATCAAGCAAGCAGCCTATCTGATCACACATTCAGTTCTTGTTTAGCATTTGTATTGCAGTTATTTTCTTAAGAGATTAATTACCATTTGGGATAGTTCAGCACTAATTTGATAAAACTGTTTCAACATACAGATGCTCTGTAAATGTGAAGTCTATATATACTATATACACACACGTTTTCTATAAAAGCATGAAGTACTAGTCATTCAAGATATACCAACGAAAGTTAAAGAACTTATTTTTTAAATTACTTTAATTTTAAAGTTACACAAACAGCACTTTAAATTCAACTAAAGAATTCCCCTAACTTGAGGCAAATCATAATCTAGAAGTAGCAACACATCAGACTGTCCTGTTTTCCTAACTTCCAACCTTCAATTCTGAAAGCATTCACACAGTCTTCAGTGACCTAAGAGAAGTCCAAAACAGTTGTAACATTGAAACCAAAGAAAAGTTTTGTTAAGAGACACAGGAGGTAGTTTGAGTAAACAAACTCCTAAACAAATAAGCCTGTAAGGTTCATGTTCTCCAATCTCTATTTGTATCAAAAGATCCCACTTCTTGGGAAGTGATTGTCAATTTGGGGAGAGGATTACAGAAGACAGCAAAGTTTTGCTGTACTAAGTGTACTGGATGAGCTGGCCACCAAAAAGGACCAGAGAACACAATATTTCACCACTGATTTAGCACTTCTGTGAGATCTGGATTCATATATCCAGTTATCCTTTTCCATTAGTTCAGTAGGGAAATGTTTAATTTCAATTATTTTATATGATTATGTAAGTTTCAAGGGTCTAATCTAGTTTACACATTTTAAAGTTTTCAAGACAGTCAAATATTTCACATCGAAAGCTGAAAGTTCTTTGAAAATTTAAAAACAGATTCACTACTGAAGGTTTCTGCATGCATATTGGGGGTCTCCACGATTACCTCAAGCCAGCCAGAAAGACCTAAGCATCTCAGATTTTAGGATAATGTGGATCGAGAACCACCTCAGCCTATACAAAGGAGCTGCAGATTGGCTGGGATAATAGCGGTGCAAGGCTTTGTTTAAGCCTGTCCGAAAACGGGGTGGGATGAATTCCATTAATCCTCTCCTACTTCTGTGGGAACTAAGGAGAATTTTGGCTTTTACACAGCCTCTTCTACAATGCAACAAGGGCCAGGACTGAACAGGAGACACTTGCCTGCTTTCTGTTGTTATTGAATATGGGGAGCAGGCAGAGCACATGCTCACGGCAGAAAAGCAAAGCACCCCTCCTCCCTCACCCCACGCACTTACGAGAAGCACAGAGCTGCAGCCACCGAGGAACAGCATCCTGCAGTTCCAGCTCAGCACGGCTCAAGGGCCCTCACTGAAAACTGCTAACTAGCCTCTGGCCACAACAAGCCACAAAACAGAGGACTAAGCAAAGAATTCCTCAGGCCCAGCTTCCAGATGCAAATCAGATAAGGAAAGTCAAACAAAGGAACTGCAAAACACTCCCAGCATGTTTAATAAGCAGTGAAATTTCACCAAGACTACAGTCTTTGTAAATTAAATGAAGGAACTTACGTATTTGCATTTAACCAGAAGGACTTGTCTCAGCTTAGGAGAAAGGGATATTAGGTCATAGTGGCCAATGACATCAAGAGCCAGTAAATTAATATTTTTACATATATAAAAATACATGTCTGATGTATATATGTGTGTATATATACACACACATTCCTTTGCAAGACTATTATAAGGCCAAGAATGTAACAAACTACCTACAACACTTGCATTCACACAGCACCAGATTAGGAACTGCTCTGGGGACAGTTTAGTGAAACGGAGTTAAGTAGAAACTACAAATGAAATTCAGTGAGAGACAGAACCACAAAACACCAGTCTGTGGACTGGTAGAAGGAAGCTACAAAGATGGGAGCTTGCAAGGCAGGGATGACTTAAGGCATGACTTAAGAAGGAAAAACAAAGACGTGCTGAAGAAGCCAGATCATTCTAGAAAGTTGAGCTTTGAGAACAGTGCCTTAGAAAGCCAGTATTTGTAATTACCACAGAACTTTACTCAGGTCTTGCTGACAAAACAGCCAGAACCTCAGAAAACGATTAGCTGTAAGTATGGCACCTTTGCCACCCTTATTACCCACTGTAAGGCTTCCTATGAAAAATGTAGAGAATAAGTGTTACTGGAAAGTCAGGAAAGTTACAGGGAAGAGTTGTGAAAGCACTTTGTGTGGTTTTAACAGTAAAACACATGGATTGCACACTCTGGTGCACAGTGCAAAGTTAAAGGCTAAGCATCCTTTAGTTAACCAAGTCAAGTAGCAGAAAGTTCATCCTTCCTCTGTTTCATATTCCATACAAAAACACAACTAATTGAGGGCTGAGGGCACAGGGCTGCAGTGATGTATGTAAACTGCTTCTGATGAGTAGTAGTTTAAAGAACATGAAAAACTAAGTTTTCTGCCCTAGGACAAAAGGTCCGTTTTGCCTGACAAGCCTCCTCAGGTCTTAGTTGAAGTGAGAGTGGAAGACGCAAATGATGCAGGATACAATAGAAGAAGAAATATGAGTAGCCTTACTGGGCCAACAGTATGTTCAATTTGAAGAAACTTTCCTTAGCTCTAAATGTAAAGGACCAGTTAAATCCCTTCCTTTGCTACCATGAGTTGGTGAGGTTGAGCCACTGCACCTGAAAGATGACAGTGTACCTTCAGAGCATGGCAGCACTGCCATGAGGTTTCAGTGACCAAACACATTTTATTCAAGTTTTAAACTACATTCAGAAATCTGGAGTTGGTACCAGACAGTCAACCTTGCCCTCATGAAACTGCTTTGCAGAAAGCCAAGGCAGGAACTCCTACAGCCTGTAGTCTTCACAGCGTGTACGTGTATGATCCTCTTCAAAAGGCCCGCCAACTAAGTTGCTTTTGCTTACAACATTCCCTTCTTTTGAGGTCATCTGTTTGCAGGTTGTTTAAGCAGCCTTGGGATCTGTTAGAGTTTCGGAGTTATTAGGACATATGGCAGCCACAGCATCCCCAAGCCACAGTTCTGAGGTGAAGATCAGACTATGCAGTCCACCAAGCAACAAGTAAATTCCAGGACTGGTACAGATTTGTTCTAAAAAGTTGCAATTCCAGAATGAAGGTGTTTCATCATCCTGCTTCTATGCATTGTAGTGGTTTCCCCACTGACTATAAAATTTAAGTCAAGTCATTTAAGTTAAATCATCTTTCAAAGATCGTTCCACAGCATACTCCCTGTTGCTGGAGGGGCAAATGTCCTACCTGGAAAATTTACAAAAGAAGGGAACCTCTCTAGTGTCCATGACTATTATTTTAGTTTTTGAAGACACGGGAATGTACAAGCTCAGTACAGGATCTGGATCACAATCTCCCAAATGTTGCAAAGGTTCCATATACACAATGTCCCTTTATCAGTGAAAAGTCGTGCTTTCACTTCTGACCAACCTGATGAAGATGGGCCATGCTGCTTTCCACAGGAATTGAAAGATTAGTTATTGTGGAGGTCTGCTGAATAATCAGATAGCCTTACTTGAGATGTGCACATCCTAGGAAGCTAAGGAAGGAATTCTACTGAGCTCTGCAAGTGCCATGTGGAAGGAAGAGCCAGTAGTGCAGTGCTAATCCATCACGTTCTGGTTCCCTCTACCTCTTTCTGCCAGTTCCAAGGCACAGCCAGACCCACCGCAGTAACAGCAACCCCACAGGGAGGTTTCCCAAAAATAAAGCCCCCCTCAGTACTTCTGTCCTTTCAATAACCAACATTGTCAAGTTAAAGGATTACTTAGACAATTGTTTAGGCACAGAGGGATAACCATGAGACAGGCAATGCCCAGTACATCCTAGATGCCCTAACACTGTAGGTGCAGAGTGACACCAAACACATGAGCCGCTGGCATTTCCAGCAATAAGTGATGAATTGCAGGATTTTCCACATGCTTCTACCTAATCTGCAGGTGAATTACCATTCCTAGCATCAGTACTCACTACTCCAGTTTGACCAGATGTCAGAGAGACTGTCCCAACTACTTCTTTGGGCAGCAGGAGCAACCAGTTTGTTTCTCAATAATTCGGGATCTCAGAGAAAGCAGAAAGTGATGCAGTTTTGTTTCACTCAGTGGAAGACAACCACTAAAGAAATACTATTATATTTCTAAGCAGAAAAGCAAACAAACAAACCCCAAAATCCTTACCTACAAAAAAACCCACATTTTTACTGAGATACTACATTTTTGTATATAATATGTGGTGGACTTCTGTGAAACTCGTTCTAGCAAAACAACCAGTAACGTCCGTAATAACAGAGCAACACCCAGCTCTATGTGACAGTCCAGCCTTCTGGAATACTGGTAGAATATTCCGTGGCTGTTACCAACAGTGACTTACTGTCTCCTGCCCTATTCAACAAGAAAAAAACCCTTAGTTTGCAGCTATTTTCCCGTTTAAAAAATAATCCTTTCCTTTTCTAGCCCCATCCTTTTCCCTTTCCAGCTGCTAGGAGAAATGCAAGAACTAGGGAAACATGAGAACAAGACAGCATCATACAAACCAGATTTCAACAACTGCACTAGTAGTGTCAACACTGCTGCTAAGAGATCCTCAGGCATAAACCCGGGTAGTCCCGAGATGAGGATGCTGCAGCACGTACCGAGTTCTCCACTGCCTCGCCGAACCAAGGCAGTTAACAGGGGTTCATATCGTTGTCTTGCGCTTAATGTGGTTGCTTACACCGGCGTAATATCAGTCTCCCATCTCCGGATACTCTCAAGATCTTGCGCAGAAGCAGTTAACGAAGCTACTTTTCCCAAGACAGCTCAGGTGTTTTCTGTGCTCCCCTCAACCAGAAAGCTCCCCGAGCCAAAGCGATTCCCCCTTTTCTGGGGCCCCGCCGCCCCCAGCCCGGCCGAGCCCGCGGCTCTGCCTCGCGCCCGCCTCCCGGCACGGCAACGAGAACATCCCCAGCTCTCCCGAAACCCTCTGAAACCCAGAAGAATCGAACATACTGAGAAAGTCGCGGGCTGGAGGACGCCCCGCCGCCCCCACGGGGTTTTCCCCGATGGCTGTTGCCGCCTCCCGGCAGCCCCGCGACCCCCGCAGTTCAGCGCAAACCGATCGTGATCCTCCCCGCCACCGCGCCTTCCCCCATCCCCATCCTCCGGGGCATCCGCGGAGCCCGGGAGCGGCCGGGGAGGGGCGGCAGGCGGGGAACAGCTTCCAGCCATGCGGCTGCAGGCGCCCCTTCGGGGGAACAAAGGCGGGAGCCGGCAGGGCCAGTCCCCGCACACCTCCCCAGTTTGGAGCTCCGCAGCCTGGCCGAGAGCACAAAGAAAAAAATGCTTAGCGCAAACGCCCTTTTTGAAAGCGTTCACTCTCCTCCTTTTGCCGAATGCGTTTTCTCCTGCCGATTTTTCCTGTGGGGTGCCCCAGAAGCTGCTCGGGGCGGCGGCAGCCTCCGTGCCCACGTTCCCCAGCAGAGCCGCTCCCCGCCGGGCTCATCAGGCGCTAGCGAGGCCGGGGCGGGCGGCAGCCCCGGTGCTCTCGGGGGCGCGTCCCCGTGTTGCAACGCAGGGCTGCGCGGAGAAACTCCCAGCCAGATTTGCCAGTTTCTTGTGTGGGAACAGTGGAGGAAGAAAAAAAAAAATCCCACACTTTTCCTGTAGAAAAAAAATAGTTTGGAGAAATAGGAAGCCGGGAGGGGCTGCTGGAACAAGGGGCGGGAGGAAACGGCGCGCCTTTGAATGGGTTGTTTCACCGCAATGCTCGAGTGGCCGCGAGTTTTCCCTCCAAGGCTCAGGGCATGAGAAAGACCCTGAAAGGGCCACAAAAAACCTCTGATACCTTTCTGCCTTTTTTTTCCCCCTTAAACATAATCGACTGGCACACAATCAGAGGTTTGGAGGGAATCTGCTAAAAGGCTACACAGAACAGACATCAAAACTACACTGAAGTTTGAGTCTCGTTTATCACAGGAATTTGAAACCCCAAATCCCGACAAGACCCTTCTTTAGGACGGGAGAGGGGCAGGCGCGTACGGCGTTAATGGATGCGGTCTGCACCGAAACCTTGGAAACAAAGCAGTTGGAAAACTCGTTTGTCTAAAGCAGGGAACCGCAATTCCTGAAACACGGAGAAGTGAAACACCCTCCTCCCCTGAACAGACCAGCTCTTACAATCCCTGAAGCCAGGCAGAAAAGAGAAAAAAAAATATTTAGAAAACCAGAATATTTTCGCTAATTTTAGTTACCCGGCTACTCGCTTTAGCCATTAGAGGAACGAACAACCCGGCTGCTCTTAGTTCAGAAAGCGCGAGGGGCAAAGGGACGACACCCAGCAGAGATTCCCGCAGCTCACCTACCAAACTGGCCGGAGAGCTGCTTTCTCCTCCGCTTGCTGCCTCGGGCCGGGCCGGGCCACGGCGCTCCCCACAGCAGATGGGCTCCGGCGGCCCGGGAGCCACCGGCTCCGCCCCCTGCGCCGCGCTCCCCGCGCCCGGCCCGGGCTCCCTCCTCGGCTCGGGTGTCCCACTGTTTGCAAACACCCTGCCCGCCCCCGGCACTGCCTGCCCTGCTCCTGAGGACGTGGGGAGGATGAGACTGCAGTGTGCTGTGTGGGAAAACTGCGTCTTGCGCGGACGCTCAAAGTGGTAAAAGTGATGTGCTAAAAGTTCAAAAGTACTTGGATTTAAACAATTTCTTAGGGGACGCCATAAAAGTTTAGCTAATTACTTCTCTAAGCCTACGAGGGGCCAAATAACATCTTATTGCTGGGTAGTTGGTTTGTAGGTCAGAGTGAAACTTGTTTGTCTCACTTTCTTGTTGGAAATCTTCAGGAGTAAGAAAAAACGTGATTTAGGGTTTCTTTTTCTCTTCCACCTTCCCCACAGACCTTAGTGACTTCCTTACACATCCTGAGGGGAATGCCTGTTTCATTGAAGAACATCAGTAGTAAGTCAGTCTCCACGGGCAGTAGGACTGAGACAAGAGTATCTAAAAAAACAAACTAAAGTAAGATTTATGAACATGCCTTCTTTAAATACACTTTTGCCAAACTTTTGTAAAGAGAAAAACTGGGTTAAAAAAGGCACTCAAATTCAGTTGAAAAGCCACTACAATGCTGTGCCTTGTATGGTTTCATAGACTCACAGAATCATAGAGAGATTTCTCACTGAATATAAATATCAAGCAAAAACCCATTGTGTATCTCCCATTCATTCACATGACTGTGATTGAATCATTCCTGACCTCATCACTGATTTCACAGAAATTTAACTATTGCATATCATGATCGTTAGGGTCTGTTTGTCACTTTACAATCATGAATCTGACAACATCTTTGTGAGGCAAGGAATTGTTTTCTTTTCATACACAAGAGAGAAAACAGAGATAAGAATACTGTTGTCAAGGTCACCCAACAAAAGCAGAGCAAGGGTAAAACCTGAGCAGCTGATGATCCTATGGAAGGATGTGTTGTTTTGCAATACAGGTTTTGCTTGGGGAAGCTTCAAGGCCTAAGGAGTTTTTCACTTGATCTCTCCTTTCTCCTGTTGTGTGTCCTAATATGACTAAATACTTTATAGCAGCCTTCCCAGATTTCTCTTTGTCTGTTTGATTCTGCAGTAAGACAAAACATAATTCTTTCCAATCTCCAGTTCGTCTTAGAAGGAAAAGTTTGTAGGTCATTGTGGAAATTTGACATGTTATCTGACCAGTGTTTAAATAACAATAATAATAACCTTACAAACAAAGCATCTTTAATTTTTCTTACCAAAATGATGATTGCTGATTCCTTCCCTAGTTCAAATGTGATGGGGTTTTTTTCCATATGTTATTCTTCTTTCTTACTTTTAGGTGTCATTTCTGCATTATCTGTGTCTGGATAATGCAGCTTCCAGAAAATATAGCTTCAATGAGTCACATTTTCCAAATCAGGAGATAACTTTAAAATTTAAGGTGTGTTAATGTGGAACCATCATTCAGACATAATTACGACATTTGAAGAACTTGATCCTTAGAAAACAAAGTCAGAGATATTTCAATTATTGAACAAAAGTGACTGTTTCTTACCAGCACTGCAAAGAAACTGAGTTTGTCTTACAGTTGTGTCCACTTTTTTCCTGAAAAGTGACATCTGCTCAAAGGATCAACAACCTTTTCTTTGTTCTCACTAATGTCCCATCGTGATTGATCTGAATTTTCTCCAATTTAAAAGCAGCGTCTCTTTCAGTGAAGTGATCATTCTTCATCTTGCTTCTGACCCAAAATTTCTATCTGTATCACTTAATGGATTTTAATTTTCAGTAATAATAAAATATAAAATGAGCTTACTCTTCCCTTCCCTTCCCTTCCCTTCCCTTCCCTTCCCTTCCCTT